>OU452239.1:9696327-9887514 GCA_911728455.2 Marthasterias glacialis | reverse complement strand
GGTTTCGCAAACGATGAGAGGAAAGGGTAAGGGTAGACTGTTGTTTTATTTTCTCGTCGCTGGCGCAAAATGTCTTATCAGGGGTTTGTTCAATATGGAACATACAGATAGAGCGAAGAAAGGGTGAAAGTTGCTGATGTTATTTAAAGTTGGGATAATAAGCTTAGAGGGTCATGAATTCGGTCTGCGAATAACGTAAAAAGAAAAAGACAAACTGAGAATAAAAACTCTTAACTTACGTGTCTTACTTGCGGTACTTTTGGCAAAATCCAACAAGACTCATATCGGAAATGTCGACAGGCATGGTAACAAAATGAGAAGGCACTCGCTGCCAGTGTTTGGTCGAGAAGAAATCGAGAGAAAAAACCAAGACGAGTTTAAATCACGATTGTCTGGCGAAGCAGTTGATGCGGGCGGGCGAATAGATCTGTCTGACAGGGTGTGTGAAGCATGGCGGGCAGAGGCTGAAACGGCGCAAAGTGGTTCACCATGCGTCACTCAATATGGCGGCAAGACCTACTTTCTCTTCCCGCGCATGACACATGACGTTGCAGTGAGTTGGCTGGTTACACAATGGGGGCCACAACCTTCTGATCGTAGGTACGTGCTCCTGCAACAGACCATGGGGTACTTCAACCAATCTGTTAACTCTACCCCAAAAAGTCTGTCTGGGTCTACGGGGTAATTATAATAACTCGAGACCTAATGCAATCAAAGAATTATGCTCACTCCTCGGCACAGCTTACACTTCCCAAACAAACAGGAATATCCAGCGTTAAACTCCTTTGTGACTGACAGAATAGGTAGTTTGCGGGGCAACAGTGAGCGCTGTTGGGTTTTTCAGGAGGCCGTCCTGACAAACCTTGTCTGACACCAGCCCGCACGTCCACAATGCTCAGCACACCCCTTCATGAATGTTCTGGTCCATTAATCCATGTTCGGGGGCCACGTGGTGGCTGGGAAAGCGTACATGTACCATCAGCAGGTAGGGAAAAGGTGCAGTGTTCGGCAGAACTTCCCCGCGAAAAACACGCCGGATTCGGAAAAATCCAAGATGGCGACGACTGCAAACGGCTTGTGGAGTGATGGTGCGATATCTGTGCTTTGAATCGAGGTGGCCCCTTTTACTACAACCAGATGACCTCCTGTTTGTTCTGCAGTGCATGTACATATACATGTATGAATCCAACAGCGATAAGGCAGACCCCAATACAGCAGACTCACATCACTGCAGTAAAGTGGAACACGCCAGTCTAACAAGGGTCAAGGGGTCACTGCTGTCTGACATTAGGAACGCTCCAATTTCAACAGGGGCACACAACCGTCGAAATTTAACTTTTAACCCATTTTTCTGCCGGCATTAATCAAACAAATAGTACACTATGAATTGATGTAAGCTTGCAAACCGCTCTGCCATCTGTTACAGCACATTGCAGTTCACCATCCACTTGAACACCTGCACGAGCCTTTATAATGCTCTACCGACCTCCCCTACAAAAGGGGAGCAAACTTTTTTCCCGTCCCCCCCTTGTCTGTAAACTTTTGGTACAGTCCTTTCTACATACATACATCTGAATACAGAACACTTCAGGCCAATTACATTCTTTTTCGGGAGGACTGGTGTGACACAAACAGTCCCCCCCCCCCCCCCTCTAAAAAAAAAAAAAAAAAAACTCAGAGAGATATATTAGTAAACAAATATAGACATTTATTTATAGACCATATGGCCCACTGCATATGAAACGAGGTGCTACATTTCATATAGGGCTTCACTTCCATGGTGAACTCAAGTAAGACAGACTGCATGAACTAAATGTAGCTGGTGGATAAACCAGGTAACACCAACAATCCTGTTCCTTTAAAGACTGGGTCTGTCTTTCTCCGACCTTAACGAATATCCAGCCCCACATACATGTACGTGTACCTTAAATGTATCAAGTCCTGACTCACATTGTAGTAATGATGCCAATGGTGGCCTCGCGATTATTTACATGGTTTTTTTTTTTCCCCCTCACAGCGCAGTTTATTAATTAAATTCTTCGCAGGCTTTCACTGGTCCTAGAATCTAGAACTCCGTCACACAGCCAGTACGATGCTCCGCCTCCATACTCGTGTTCAAATCATCCCTTCAGACTGATCTGTACGCTTCGTTATTGCTTATTTTTGTCTCTCGCTACTTCCAATTTATCGCAACTTAGTCTTGGTGTATTCGGTTTGCGGTAACACCATGTGATTACATCTACTTTGCTTTGTATACAGTAGATTGTTCTTGTGAGAACTTGTCCTTTTTGTTATTCTACTTCGTCGGGCTTTGTGTCCTATGGAAAAGGTGCGTTATAAATGTGTTTATTATTATTATTATTATTATTATTATTATTATTATTATTATTATTATCATATATGCAATTATGCATGGAGGGGGGGGGAAACCAGAAGGAAAATAATCAACATCTCTTGTCTACTTGTCTACAACCTGCCCTAGGATGTGAACAGGTGTGTTTACCGAATATAAATTCTTTTGGTGAGAAATAAGGAGTAAGTTCCAAACAGTTGATTTGATTTCTGCCATAGTCAAAACTTCTGCTTTCTTTTACACAGTTGAGGAATGATGAATACATTTATCTCCACTGGTTCTTCCTACATAATAGTGCCTGTTCAAGCCTTTGGTCTTGAATTCTACAAGCCATTCTTGCCCCGCAGTTGATGCCTCCAACACCCTAATCATTGCAGAGGCGGGCCCTCTACCCAATCGCGGCGTACCATCCCGTTATCTCTTGACGAAGACAAGTCCACTTCACCCCAAGACCTCCGAGTACAAATGTCTACACCCCCCCCAACAACACGCTATACACTCAGGCCCAAAAGTCTTCACCATCAAGACCCTCCCCACCAGGGGTTGACATTCCCACGACACCACTGGTCAGGAGTCCAGTGCCAGGCCTGGATTTTCATCTCAGAGAGGGCAAGGCCATTTTTCATTTTGCAAAGGACACTTTCACATGAATATCTTCCAAGTGTATTGGAGTCTTCTGAAGGGGCACCATGGCCAAGACCATCGGCAACAAACAGAGGCCGTGGCTTCAACAAGGCCTGTGGTAAATTTTAGCATTGAGCCAGTAACCCAGGGTCTTTCAATTTATCGATAATTTACTCAAATACTCCATTTGATATCGATATCGCTGCTATCACTTTTTTTTTATAATATTGAAATACCTAATATTTGATACTGAAAATATGGAAAAGGTGAATCAAAAAAAATATTCTACGTTTTTTGGATCGTGTAAATGACATTTTATTCAACTCAAAATGCTGTTATGGATTTTAATATATCAAGTGTACTCGATATTGAGCAACTTCACAACTGAACAAATCCAGAAATCATTTCACCCCCCCCCCAAAAAAAAAAAAACACTTTTTAAAATTTAGTGTTCTTCACCACTTCGATTCCAAACCTCAAAAAAAAAAGGAGGCAATTATTAAAAAGCCAAGAAAATAAGGTATGGGTCTTGTTCAAATAGTTTTCCCCGTCCCCTGAAGCCCTAAGCTACACATGATCTGTGATGACGGTCTAGTTTTGACTTGTGACCTTTTCAAAAACACGACTTTGGCTTGGGCACCGTTCGCCCGCTTGAAGCCCCCATACTGAAGGTGCTGGAGCCTAAGTCGGTGCCTCAGCCGAACTTTCGATGATGGGTATGGGAGACTTTTGGATGGTCCTTTTTTCTCAGTTCTCACCAGTAGTACCCATGCTCAGAACAACGCGCGCAATACAGAGCATGTGCACGCACGCTCAGAACTGTCAAAAATGCCCGTTGTGTCTGCTGCCGCCAGCGTCTCAAAAGTCTCCCATTGTCTCAAATTTCGAGCCCTATCCTTGTTTAGCAGACAAACATGTTGCGCCCCACCTCGAAAAATATCCTCTACCCAGACGACAAATCCCTCTTTTAACAAACAGAATACAAAACAAAAACAAATCCAGCTACTATCTTCTCTCGTGTCCAAGGTCAACCTCTCAATAACTTCCAAACTCAAATCAAGACCAAGTTTCAAAAGATGTCAAGCAGAAAACGCTCCTGAAAAAACATACATTTGCTGTCGACAAAAAAACAAACTAAAAAGAGGTCTTCTGCAACCAAACAATGTCGTGCACATCTCTATTGCATCGATGCTACTCTCTTGTAAAACATCTACAACAAAGTTAGGCCATTACGCTCATTATTAAGTAAATTCATTTGCTGAGCAAAATTTAGCAGGGGACCAATTGCGACCAATTTCGAACCGATGTGGTTACATCCGATGCCAATACATCTTCTAATACGACTCATATGAGGCAAAGCGGTTATTTTAGAATCGCCCACTTTGCAACTAATGATTGTCGGACATTGAGGCTTTAAAAACATGTTATTGTTATTTGAGGATCTAAAAAGAATTCGTTTCAGTCTCGCTCTACCCAGTTCCAATCACTGACCCAATAATAATAATAATACCAGAGACTTATTGTCAACTTATCGACCAACAATTAGGTACTCAAGGCACTTGTTATTATTTTTAAGACATGTTTTTGATTGTTTTTTTTATTTTTTTATTATGAGACCCATTTATGCAACACCTTATAAGGGTTTACAAGGTGCTGCGGCGCTTTCAGCAGCCACTGCCAGAAACACTTGGGCAAACCCCTTCTCTTAACGATAAGTGTTACTTGGTTCTTTTACGTGCATTACACAACACAGGGAACCAACGGCTTTACGTCCCATCCAATGGACGAATCAATAATGGTTAAGTGTCTTGCTTAAGGACACAAGTGTCAAGACCAGAACCCGAACCCACACTCTGCTGATCAGCAACACCAGAGCTCGAGTCCAGTGCGCTAGACTGCTCGGCCACGACACGCCAGGCTGGTTCTTCTGGTATTCACGGGGGGGGGTATAACCACGTTGCATTAAACCACTTGTGTCTGTAGAGGTATTAAGGAATGAAACACAGAGCTACATAGAACATTCTGGAAGAATGACAACGAGCCAAACATAGACACGTGTGCTACATTCTCCAACATTGTTTACCAACCTTACAGCATGCCAACAACATTGGTGCTTCTCCAAGACCAGTGGCCTCACCAGGCCTCAAGTTAACCCACGGCACCCACGGCAATTGCCGCGGTGCCCTGTGCTTTTGCCGTGGTGCCCTTTGCAAAGTTCCAATACAAATCAACATTTTCCTCATAGAAGTGCCCCTTACCAGATAAAAATTGCTGTGCCCTTTCAAGAGCGAAGTTCAAGGCCTGCCTCACTTTATGTGACCCCCGATGTACATAAAATAACAAACCTGTGAAAGTTTAGGTTCAACCGGTCATCGGAGCTATGAGGAAATGGTGAAAAACCCTTTATATGATTTTACAGTTCTGCAGACATGAGGTATTAGACTCCCGAGATCATAACTGTTTTACTCACTTCTAAAAAGGTGTTATTGCAAAGATAACACCACTGGTCTTGGAGAAACATTTCAAGCAAAACTATTTCAAGGGAAGTTTTCCACCATGACCATCTTTATGCCATCTAAGTTCAGTGCAAATTTGTGGACATTAGTATTTTCAACCTCACCAATGTCCTGGATGCATCCTTTAACTCCATGGATTGTTCCCTTAATATCCATCAAAACCATGCAGCTAACTTACAACCAAAACTTGTAGATTCAAATGAGATCAGTATATCTGGTGGGTATTTTTTCGAAGCACTAGGACTAGTCTTATCTCGAGTTAGGACTAGTAACTAGTCTAACTTACAGGACTAGTCATAAGTTAGGACTAGTTTTGTGAAATCCACTCTTGGCCCCACAACATGCCAAGCATTAACGGTTCAATCTTTCGTTCAATAACTCCATTATACTCAATCTCCCCCCCCCCCCTAAACAAAACAGGTTTTTTTTTTTTGGGGGGGGGGGGGACCGCAAGCACTCTGGGTGCCCACCCCATGTTTTTTCCATGGACGTACCCAATGCGAAGTTCCGCTAGGCATTTACAATTTCCCTCGCGCCATTTTCCCAATGCAAACAATTTTGTTGCTGTGCCTGTTCTAGAACAGAGTTCAAGGCCTAGGAATAGTCTGGGCTGACGTAATTGATTTGCAATGGGATATAATACCATCCACCCCCAAAAACAGGAATTTCAAAACAATTTTCAAAAGGACTATATACAACGCGGAACTATTCGACAGACTATAAATATTTCTATAAGACCAACGGTCTGTTTGTTCCTTTTCATATATGTGACATTTTGATGAATATGGGACGAGGGTTTAGATTAAAAAAGCTAAAAATAGCTATTATTATCATCATTGTTATTGTGCAATGCGGGAGAAATCAACAGACCGTCGGATTGGAGTTTGGGCCAGGATTTGTGACGTGGGGCTGTCCCAAGTTGTCAGCAGAAAGAAGGGGCATCAAAACTGCTCGCATCAAAAACTTGTACACTGTCAGGCCAGGAATTACACGGAGGCCATGGCCTCCGTTGCCCTGGTCTTGGCCTTGGTGCCCTTTCCAAAGTTCCCCATTTTAAGATTTTCCAGTGGAAGTGCCCTTTGTAAAATAAAAATGGCTTCGCCCTCTCAAAGATGCAATTCCAGGGCTGACATGTTATGTAGATGAAAGATAAAGCCCGGTTCAAGCTTATCGCGAATGCGAATCGAATATGAAATCAAAATTCAATTTTCAGCACATTTTACCTTTAGAGCGAACTGTTCGTCGTGAATTTGTGACATCAAATGCGCTTTGCAATCGCATTTTCATGAACCATGCTTTGTAGGGGTGTATGAATTCAAAACAAGGTGTCTAGACACACAGTCGCCACACCACCCCCCCCCCCCCCCCCCCGACTTACACCATGAACCCAACGTTAGCACTGGGTTTAGATCAGAGAGTCACAGGCCAGATTGCTCCATTCTTGAAAGGGCAAGGGCACCAAGGCTTCTTAATAAAGGGCACCTCTAGGAGGCAATATCAAATTTCTATTGGCACATTTTCAAGGGCACCGAGGCAATGACCAGGGGCAACCAAGGCAAGTGCCTCCGTTGCTTCCAGGAAGTATCGGGTCTGGAGCCAGCCGGTGGGTGTCTGAATCTCTGAAATCCACCTGCAACAAAAGCATTTTTGTTTCTTACTCCTCTCTTCATCTTTAACCTAGATTCACTCCGAGCTGGCTGTTCTGCCCCTCCATGCCAGATGTCAAGCTGCTGACATAGATTATTCCTATCTAGTTAGCAAGTCAAATCTATGACGAGGCGTACGGTGTGCAGTCAAGTGGGGTGAACCATTCTGTAAGGCTCTGTCTCCTCATGGAGGCATATTCCACATTTTAGATGAGGATTAACCAAAAAAAATGCTCTTGAGCGTCTGGTGTCCAGAATACCCATGCTTTTTTTTTTTTTTTTTTGCCAGTTGGGAATCTGGGTGTCTTTTGAATGTTCGACACCCAACTAAATCTTTCATTTACATGTAAAAGTATCATAATAAGTGAGTGATTTTGAAGACCAAAAAATTTCCAATTTATAGAAAATGTGGACTCGTCATTTTCAAATTCTAGCTAAAAATTTAGCATGTGTCCCCACATATATTTGTGACAATCATTTGGCATGTAGGTCTAAAAAACAATTTACCTGGAACTTACTTCTAAACCTCAAGTAATATTTACCAATTCCTCATTTCAATCAATATTTCATTGTGTTTAATAGTATGAGAAATGTTCCTGCCTGTAGTAACTGCATTAGTTGTGTTTTTAAAACATAAAATCTTCACCAAGTTTTTTTTTGGATAGATTTGCTTTGGTTATGAAGAGCTAAACAGAGTACAGTAAACTTTGGTGATAATTTACATAATAACAAAAACGAGCTAAAAAGTCAAGGTGGGGGACGAGTTCCACTTGCTTCAGGTTATCAAGCTAAACATTCAAACTCTCCGAGACATTTTCAGCACTACGTAGAAGAGTGGGAAATAATTCAAACCTTGGTGTTAAAGGCAGGGGATACTTTTGGTAATTCCTCCCCCCCCCCCCCCCTCCAAAAAAAATAATAAAAAATTACCATAAAAACTTGTCTTGGTCTACTCATTCCAAAGAGGAATCTATGCGTCGGTCAAAAGGTTAAATTCAGTGCCGTTTTGATTTAATATCATCGAAATTCAGGAATGAAATAAAAATAAATTCCTGTACAAAAAATGTACAGTCCCATTTGAAATGTGACGTCATTGGATGTTTTTTGGATCGATAAACTGACTGTAAATACTAGATTTTTTTGCACAAATCAGGATATTTGTAATAAACTCCAATCTGTGAAAATGTCAGCTCATTTCGTTGTTTCATTTGTGAGAAAACGGTAAAAATGCATTCAGCATTTTTGTACGCATTCCTATAGGCAGATTTTTTTGCCTCAATGAGACAAAAACTAATTGGGGATCTTATTCCATTTATTATTTAAAAACGATAACACTTCAGGCAGAAATATTTCATGGAAAGTTTTCTGCCATCATTATCTTTATACCATGTAAGGTATATGTAAATCTGTGAACATTTATGTTTTACTTTCTTACCAATGTTGAGCTGGGGCTTTAAAAGTAGAATACAGAATTGGTAATTACTGGGAATTGTTTTTATTTATTTTAATCTGACAGCTCACTAAAGTTCATACTAGTAACAATCATCCAGAGAAATACTGAATAACTGTCAAAGACAATTTGAAGACCATTTGAAGACCCCAAATTTTAATCGCCGCAATCGAGAATAAGCTCTCGATTGCAAACAATCCCTGCTCCAAACTGTTCTTCATTGTTTTCAGGAAAAACAAAGCAATCAACTACGATTAAATGTTTACAGTTTGGTCGGGACGGTGTGTTTATGAACAACTTGAGGATTGGAATGAATTTACTTCTCAGAAGGAAAAAAACAACAACAATGTAATACACCTTTGAAGTGTGTAATGCTAGTCTGGTTTTTAACACCCCATGAAATGTTATCAAGTAAAATCCAGCTATTTTCGACAGAATTATGTTAAATAGGAAACTATAACTAGTAAACTAGTCAACTTGTGGGTACAACCATGTATAAATCTCTTTTGGGAGGAGTGGTGGCTCTGAAAAGAGCCAGTGTGGTCTTGACGTTTCGAACAGTATACTCTGCTCGTCTTCAGGAGAATTATGTTTGAATCACCTTGTTTCTTTAACTTTGCCAAGAAATTACTACTACTACTAGCGATGTGGCATAAAAATGAATTTGAAAAAATATGGACTATTCAATTAACTTTTTCGAATACACCATGAAGAAATCTCTTTAATGGCTCTGACAAAGGATGTTGATTAAACAGATAAATTTGCTAAGCAAAGACAAATTGTGTTCAACATTAAAAAGTCACCAACCAAAATACCCTCAATGTACACCATTTGCAACTGGTTCCCTACATAATTTTTGGCTTAGCAGATAAAATCACTAAGCAATATCTACTAAGCAGCTCTATAAAGTTGGGGCTATTATCTACATATTCTCCTACTACAGTGAACACCTATTTTGAATGAAATTTCCACACATACAGCCTTGTGGGGAGACTAGTAGCCAAAGGAACCAAATAGCGCCCTCCGTTGTTGACATTTAGGACTCCCACACGCCTGATTTTAACTTCACGATAGCAATCCTCCAACGCAAATCAGAAATTTGTTACAAAAGCAAATCGGCAAACCCTGTCCCACCCATCGTATTCCTAACACCAAATCGGCTTTGCATTTAATTCTGATCAAACTCAAGAATACACCGACCTGAAGAAGAAACACAACTCGCTCAAATTGATCCAATTGTGCGCAAAGTTGAGGGACGTGGCCCTTCCCCACCCCTATCCCTTCCTCCCCTTTAATTTTGAAATGACATATAGATTTCAGTCTAGGACAACTTATTAATTTTGTTGATGTTGTTGAAACATTTTGATGTTCTTGATCAAATCTGTTTGCCCTGAATCTTTTCAGGGTCAGTGCTGAATTTCATCCTTAAGAGGGCAAGGCCATTTTCACATTGCAAAGGGCACTTAGCTATTGGAAAATGATTAAGTCTACAGGAAACTTTTGATGGGGTACCACGGCCAAGGCCAAGGCCAAGACCAGGGGCAACAGAGGTGAGGCCAGGGCCTTCTCTCACTTTGAGAGGCAAGGCCATTTTCACTTTTGCAAAGGGCACTTAGTTGAAGTCTGTGGGGAACATTTTTATGGACACCAAGGCCAAGACCAAAACCAGGGGCAACAGAGGCCAGGGCCTTCTCTCACTTTGAGAGGGCAAGGCCATTTTTCACTTTTGCAAAGGGCACTTCTATTGGAAATTCTTGAAGTCTGTGGGGAACATTTTTAGGGGCACCAAGGCCAAGACCATGCCCTCCTTGTAATTCCATGCCTGCTGGGTGATCGGACTAATTCACTGACAATAAAAGACCACCTTAAGACTTCTACTCAGCACAACCAAAATCTGGCTTAACCGAAATAAAAATTTCAAGCCCAAATAGTTTGCTTGGGCTCCAAGCTCACTTTTGCTTTTGAAAATAAAATCGAAATTCTTTTTGCCACATGAAATTTTGTTTTGAAGGTGTTGAAAATTGAAAAATCCTAAGAAATGGGTAGCAATCTCCTGTTGGTCTCGAGATGAGGGCCCTGAATTGTCAAGATGTTATATTTCTGAAGTTAACAGCCTCTCTACATTGTCTCATATCGTAATATGGAGGTTCGGTCCTAACATAGGCTATGCCTGTCTTCCCCTGTAATGGCGATGGCATCATCTTTTGAGACAATAGAAGGCAAAGGGAGATCCATGAAAATCCCCTGAAATCAGGTAAAATCTGAGAGTTGGAGAGTTTCTCCCCTAACCCAGCTCGTTTGTGCAACAGTAACAAACATTTTTGTTAGAGGTCATTTGATTTATCAATGTTTAAAAAAAAAAATTTTCTTCTTTCAAAATTGTTATTGACCCACCCAACCACCCAAAATTTCAATTTTTACAAGAGCATGCATAAAAAAAAAACTTTAAAAAAAAAATAATAAATAAACCAGGGCAGCAAAAGTAGGGCAACCAACCTTTATGCAAGTTGAAGTTTAATGAGACAGGGAAAAAACATCTCTCAATTTGACCTAATCATTTGAAGGCTTGTAATTAATTTTGCTTTTTTAACCCGGCTTTAATTTGAAGTCTCCAAAAGTGTTCAAATCTTACCCTTTAAAGGGAATGAGAAACACTGCACCTGTAATTACCTGTGCACTAATTTGGACTGATTTCCAAACTTGTACCTGCCTTTATTAGCCCCAGCTCAACATTGGTATAACTGACTGTAAATGCTTCCATTCTTTGCTTAAATCAAGCCATTTGTAATAAAACCAACCTGTGAAAAATGTCAGCTCCTTTCGTTGTTTCGTTTGCCAGAAAACTGTAAAAATTCATTCAGCATTTTTGTATGCATTCGTTAAGGCAGAGTTTTCGTCTCACTGAGACGAAAACTAATTTTCGATCTTATTTCATTTATTATTTAAAAAAAAAACGATAACACTTCAGGCAGAAATATTTCAAGGAAAGCTTTCTACCATCATTATCTTTATACCATGTAAGGTGTCTGTAAATCTGTGAACATTGATGTTTTTCTTCTCACCAATGTTGAGCTGGGGCTTTAAAGTCGTGTTGGTGATTTTCTAAATTGTCTAAAAATGCTCCTGCATGGCTTGAATTCGGGGGAAAGATCCACAAAACCACAGGGCTTGTAGCTCAAATATTCTTCACAAGACCAGAACAAAAAACTTTCTACACAGTTTTTCATACAAAAAACTGTTTTTGTTTTAACAAGAACTAAGACCTAAGCTGCCGGGGCAGTCTCGGTAGTCTAGTTGGTAAGACATCTGCTCTAGAATGGTGGGGGTCGTGGGTTCGAATCCCACCCAAGGATTAAGTCACAGGACTTGGGGAAGAAGTACTGAGTACACAGTGCTTAACACACATCAGTGTATGGGTAAAAAAACACACAAATAATATTCTTTATCCCCCGATGCAAAAAATTACCATTTATTAGAAACCAAGAGAAGATTGATCTCATTTGTCTGATGGGTAAAATATATTCTGACACTCAACAGAACTTACAGATGTTTATCTGACTCGAATTGAGAACAGACAAGAATAGACCAGAATCAAATGATTTAAACAAGCACCTAGAGAAGATTGGTCTCAGTTATCTTATGAGTGAAAGTAAAGGGCCTACTTCGATACTCAACAGAATCGAAAGGTACTTATCGGAGTCAAAGTCAACATTTGAACACATCAAATTTTTATACCGAAGATATTACACAGTGAATTGAAAAAGACCACAAGACTTTTTTCCCCGGTAGTGAGTTTATTGGCCCGACACCAAAATCACTGGCCTCGAGAGCCAGCAATCCCGGTGTTCATTTTCCAGCCCTGTAATGGTACTGGTACCACTTGACCTGGAAAATATTTTCTTCTGGAATGTTCTCGTCCAAAAACATAACAAAAATGTCTAAAATCATATCTGATTTCTCTCATGCCTTGTACAGTCTTAATAGGTCCTTAATTCCTAGTAAGAATCACTTTTTACTTGTCGGTTCTGACAAAAACTGTTTGGAAGAAGGCAGTCTTCAAAAAGTAAAACAATACCAAACCACCCAGTGCATTCAATCAAATAGCTACCCCATGTTTTCTTGTTTCAGACTGCTGTCTGATGGGGCCTTTGTCACTATATCCATTTCCATCTGTGGTAGAATACTCTTCAGTTAATAATTCAGATCAGAATAATCAAATTATTTAAAAGTGTACTTCTTTTTTTAACAGGCTTAATAACAGATGTATTAAATGTGTTTTTTTTGGTGTTTTTTTTAAACGGGCTTTTTCTGTGACAAACTGCAATGAAAAAACAAACCTGGTACTGGAAACTTTGGCAGGCAACGAGGCTAAAAGAACGAACCATAGATATGAATTGATCAAGTTCCACCTTACCCTTTCTTATTTCTTTAACGAGGAACTCGTGGAACTGTTTTGCCCCCCCCCCCCCTTTCAATATTTTTCAGGGGTGCGAATCAATGCGGACAAAAAAAGTATGAAATTAGGATCAAAGCTAACGGAGGTTATGTTAAAATGATGGCATTTATGTTGAAACTTCGAACAGCTCAGAAGATGGGGCAGAGAGCTATGTCATCACTGTCTTCCTACTTATTTCCCATTTTCTTGGCCGATAATTTTTCTGGAACGATTACGCCCATCCATCTCGGGGTAAAGTTCCACAAGACTAGAGTTGTTATTACAAACACATTTGAGCAGACAGATAACAGGAAATGTGAATTCCCAAGAAAAATCATACATCGTTAAAAGAAACGTATCGAATTGTTATTATTATTTCTTTTTTAACAATTCGTTTCAAGAGAATTAACGTTTTTTCCCTCCGAAATACTTTCAAAAGTTGAGACAAAATTTTGAAGAATGAAGACCGCCAACTCACTTATTGCTTATTTTGATTGTCGCTATCAAAATTAGCATGTATGGGATTGCGCACAAAATTCCTGACAAAAAAAAATACGTTTCTCAACGTCTTCACTAAAACAGGACTATCTAATTTGACGACATTTTTCCAGGTTTGTTGAACAGGGTATTCACTCAAAAATGGACGGGTATGGATACACTTCCACAAGCCGATCAATTATTATCCCTTAAAATCAGTTTTTCTTTTCTTCTTCAACAATTCCCAGACGTTGGATTGTATTTTTCGCCCCCCCAAAAAAACCCATGGCCTCTTGACCTAAATGGAACCACATTTACCCATCCATGGACCCCGTACATAGACAGATAATAATTCAATTGCAGTACGCCCGGGTGTGTGTGTGTGTGTGTGTGTATATATTCACGTTGGATTCCCCCCCTTTGCTGGGCCTCCCTGTTTGACCCAGACACTATAATCACCTGACCAGTGTGCATATGATTAGCAATCGACCTTTGAGATTTTAACACTTCATGTACCTATAACAGTCTGCCACTGTATGTCTAGATTAATACCATTCATTACACAGAAAGAAAAAAAAATATCAAATTCAAAGTATGCACCCTCAAATTAAAACAGATATTTCCCGTCCTTAGTGGGAAAAATTTCAAAATCCTCGCAAATACAGGGTTTGGGGAATAATTTTCCTAGTTCGGCATTATTTATTACGTCTAATCAATATAGAATATAAGAGAATTCGGTTTTATATTCAGTGTTATATGTTTTCTTGTCTGTGGCCAAGTATTAACAATATTGTGTACAAAGGACTGCACCACTTTTTGAGACAGGGGTGTTTCAAACCGATTTATGTGAAGGGTGATGCTCACTTGAATAAATAATGAACAAAGCAAAGACTTTGGGAAAATATTCCCCAAAATTTGAAGAATGTGCGCGACAACGCTATGAACAATTATCCTAATTCAGTCAACGTGAACACCAGTATCCGTTTATTGACGCTCTACACTTCTGTCATTTCGGGGACAAGGAATTCTTCAGCCATTTAAACAGAAAGAAAAAAAAATAAATCAAAATGAAACACATCTGAAAAACGGTTAAAAAAGGTTGCATCTTTTATCACGCCTTCTAAATTAAACTGTGTTCAAATCACCGATTTTGGCCAACTAAGACCCCCCCCCAAACTATGGCTGTCTGTCTACTCCTAGAGCATACTGAATATCCCAGACAATTAAGGCAGACAGTATGGTTACAAACGAACAGCTGCTTAATCTCGAAATACAGCTAAGCAATCTCCTAATGAACAATGTACGTGGAACCAGTCATAAACGGTACAAAATAACACGGTATTTTGGCTGGTAACCGATGTTTAAGCTTAGACGACTTTGGCGCTTAAATAAAATTTGGTACAGATTATGTGTGGGTTGGAGTTATATCACGTATTGACTTGCCGTAATTATCCAAACATCCAATTTCATATCGGGTTTGCGCACCAGCTGTTCTTCTACGTGGAATGTGCAGCAGTGGTCTCGGAAAGTAAACAGGAATTTGAATCTTTTAAAAAAATCATGAAAGGATCCTTGATAAATGGATTCAGTTTTCCCTTGTTCATGATTTTTGTCGAAGCGCATACGGTTACAGTTTTAATTGCATATTGCTGATGCAAGAATATATTTCAGAGTCTAAAGGTAATTGGCTGTTTTTGTCACCTAGTATCTCAGAACGTAAATTGTAACTACCGAAAAAGGAAATAATCTGTTGGGACACAAATATTTGTTTTCCAGTGTTTCGACAAAAGAGGAAAATCATCTGACCCGCTAAGACATTGCATGCCTGGGCAATTAAGTTTTCAAAGGCTATTTCAGACATGAAATAGTCAAATGGGCCTTTTGTGGAACTTGCTATAAATTATTAAAAAAAAAAAAAAAAAAAAAATGACATCACAAATAAAAATATTCTGGGCAAAATCAAAGTCTTTTCAGCAGTACAGATATTTGTCCAACTTTAGAAATATCACCGATGAACACAATTTAAATATAAAAACCGATTCTTTGTTAATTTATACATAAAACATAATTTATTCGGTGATTTTTATTTTTCTTAATACAGGATTTTAAACTAGTTTTGCTTTATGGCACAAAACTATAAAAAAATACTCAGACCATGCACTATTTTCTTTTTCTTTGATAATCTCTCATGGCTAGTAATGTTCGCTGAAACTGACCGGACGGCATAAACCTTTGAGTGATTATTTTCATGGAAAAAAAATAAAAAAAACCCAACTGTTTCAAGCTGACAGGTTGCTAGTTTCTGACCGGTCTATCAGGCAATCTAAAAGCCCAAAGGCACTCATGAGCAGTATTAGTAAAAATGGACCAGTAACAAAAATTGAGCCCCAATTATTGTAAACAAATTTGCACAATTTTTAACGTGGGGCTGAAAGGTCAAATTCAGTTTTGTGATGCACTCATTTTCAAGCACAGTCCTTAAGGAAAGTGAAAAAAAAATTCAAGTCTCTTACCGCACACTGAAATGGAGTATAATGCCATTGTATTTTATGCACTTCCAGTGCCAAATTTGTTAAAATTCAGCACCATCCAGTAAAGAAAAAAAAAATCAAATGTATGGGGGCTGTACATTTTTATACAGGGATTTTTTTTTTTTAGTTCATTTGTGAATTTCCATGATATTCAATCAGAATGGCATTGAATTTGATCTGTTGACTGAGGAAAAATAGCCTGTGTGGAATGTCCAGACCCATTTATTGCCGACATCCAAAGGCATCCTGCTTTGAATTTCGCTCTAAAAGAGTATCAGATAAAACGACACTTTACACCGTCTTAACGTGAGGGTTAAAGACTTGTAATATTCCCCCCCCCTCCCTCTCATAAAGTCTCTGACGGAAAATGAGCGCACAACAAAACAGAATTTGACCTTTGAGCTCATCTTTAAACATCTGAGGTTGCAACAAGTTTTTTAAAGCAGGGCTTGGCTTAGACTTGGCGTCAAGTCTGTGAGCGTGGTTTTAGTATCGCCTGAAACAGCACGTATTATGGTAACTGTCGATCACAGACTTGAGAATCATGCTAATCGGTTTGTACACACCCTACGATGATTTAGTGCAAAAGTGGGCGGAACAAAATCTGATTGTCTGAAATAAATGGCCCAAAAAACTGAATAGTAAGGAGCAACGCAGAGCTATTGATAGTGTAAAACATTGTGAGAAACAACTCCCTTTGCAGTAAGGTAGTTTTTGAGAAAGAGGTAATTTCTCCCTAAAATATTTGAATCTGAATGTAATGAAAAACATGCAGTTCCAGCATTTCCATATCCTTCTGCGTGGAAATAACCGTTCCAGATTTTTGCCGAAATCTCAAGAACACTAACATCTTTTGAAACAAAAATTTTCAGAGGTTAGTTTTATGGTTCATATCTACAATTTTATAGGATTGAAACAAACATATGGTTCCAAATACCACAGGTGTAACCTGCCTTCAAATCCAAGTCTGGGTTTGGCTTTTTCCTGATATGACCAACTTTCAATTGTCACTTAATTAAAAAAAAAAAAATTGCGGCACAAAACAATGATACATAACTTCACGCAACCCAAACTCAGCTGGAATTCTCACAAGGTCAACTAGAAAATAAAACTTAATGACATTCTGTCTGTGAATTTCTGTCTTGAGTGATGTGGACCATTATGCCGGGTCATGGAAGGTTCAACCTCTACTCAGACCAAATAAAAAGTGATGTCTAATTAAATTGTCAATTTTATTGCTGGTAATTTCAAGGTGTCACTGGGAAGATTTATGCATGTAGGCTAGGGAAAAGTACATCAATTTTTTGGGGGTTAAAGTAAATTAGTTCTAATCCTTCAGCAGGTCTGGAATTGCACAGAGGCCATGGCCTCTGTTGCCCTGGTCTTGGCCTTGGTGCCCCTTCAAAAGTCTCATAGACTTGAAGAAGTTCCAGTGGAAGTGCCCTTTGCAAAAAGAAAATGGCCTTGCCCTCCCAAAGATGAAATTCTATAGGGCCTGCTCTAGTTGACACTAAACACACTATAAGAATCGGTCAGTGAATTTTAACAAGTTGCCGCCGGGATTCTTCCATTTCATTTTGTCGGAATTGCCGGAAACAGTTTTCTTTGCGAGTACCGCTGGCAAAAAAACACCACCAAAAGTCAAGTCATCTGTTTGCTGGCTCGGAACCAGCGCCAACTGGTTTGAGACTTTACTTTATCTTTCATTTACATGTAATAATGGTAAGTATTGACCAACCTGGACATCGGTTATTTTGGGGTGTTTTTTTTTCTGATTTGTTGCAAATTTGTACTATTTTTTCTTAATTTCCAAAATGTTTCGTCACCCTAATCAAAATTTTAGCAAGAGACCTTTCAGTGCCAATGACAAGTAGCATTTGGGAATAAACAAATAAATAGCACCTAGTCCAGTAATAAATAGTGAAGTAATTTATTCAGGACGGTGTCATTAAGTATCAAATTCAGACAAATTAATTCAGCGAGACAATTTAATTCATTGACAAGGTTGTGGAGGTCAGACTGATGTAGGTCAATAAAAGCTTGTCTGGTCATCAGTGACTAGCCACCAGCCAGGACAGGTCAGCTGGTCAGTTGATTTATTACTCAAGCCTGACACATTTAGGTCAATGTTGCATAAGGGTGGCATTAGTGCCTAGCCAAGTTTAATGGTCAACTCAGGGCCAGTTCACTTACCGTGATCCCCCGAGGGCATTCAGCAATTTGATGACCAAAACACAGCGCTTAAAGGGAAAGTCCATTCAGCCTTAAAGGGGCAGTCTTCTATAATGTGTCAGTTTGAGCTTGAGTGACATTATATTGTGGGAAACCTACGGTACACCATGGACCTGATGATACGGGGAAAAAGTTACAACTGACCCTACTTTCATGGAGCTACGAAACAGTTTACAGACCTGTGAAAATATCGTAAGACTGATTTTACATCCACTTCAATCTTCCCCCAATAATTTTGTACATACATTATGTCAACAGGTGGCCCATATAAAGCAACACAGTCTCCGTAAACCAGAGACATTTTACAGCAAAACATAACACCTAAATGTATGTGTGTTTCTGAGCTATACAAATGCACCCTCTTATTTATGGTATTATTGATGACAATTATGTTAAGTTTTAGTAATAATTTACAGAGGTCTGAAAAGAGTATACATAAAGGGACATGTAGCTTAGCAACATCACTAAGTCCGGTATTGTTCATAGTGGCTATTGCATGAAATATAAAACCATACAATCCGTCTACTTGTCCCAAGGGATCAACTAAGCTGCCGTTTAGTTTTTATAACTTGACAGTTTGAAATCCAAACAACCAGCACCTGTAGGAAAGGGATTCCTCCTACCTATGAGGATACAGTTAGACAATGCGAAGTATAGTCTTGAAAATGTACAAAGCCAATTCCCTCACCACAGCCATGCACAGCTCAATCCATGGTTGCAAAACCACAACCATGGTTGTAACAGTACACTACAACATGTATGAACCCATAACCTTACCCTCACAACCGACCCCCATCCCCTCCTCTACCCAATCCCTACCTAACACCCATCCCTATCCCCTACCCAATCCCTACCCTCACACCCATCCCCTATCCTCTACCCAAACCCTACCCTCACACCCATCCCCTCCTCTACCCAATCCCTACCCTCACACCCATCCCCTCCTCTACCCAATCCCTACCCTCACACCCATCCCCTATCCTCTACCCAATCCCTACCCTCAAACCCATCCCCTATCCTCTACCCAATCCCTACCCTCACACCCATCCCCTCCTCTACCCAATCCCTACCCTCACACCCATCCCCTATCCTCAACCCAATCCCTACCCTCAAACCCATCCCCGATCGTCTACCCAATCCCCACCCTCAAACCCATCCCCTATCCTCTACCCAATCCCTACCTTCATACCCATCCCCTTTCTTTACACTCAACCCCTACCTTTACACCCATGACTTTAGACAACGTAGATAGCTGACTTCCACACATTGCAGCCCATTGCTGGATGTCACCAGTTTGGGGAGTAACATTGTACTAAGGGTTTGTGTTTTGAATTGTTGTTTATCAATCATGGCTTTTCTGGCAAGAAAGAGTGAAGATCTTCAAGTTTGGATTTCTGCCGCTTTCTATTTAGAGTTCTAGTGTATTTAGGTCTAAAGAACATTTTGATTTACACAGAAAATATCAAACAAATTATAATGATATTGAAAATATACACAATAAACAGTAAACAAAGCACTTCCTTGTTTAAAAAAAAACAACTAAAAAAAAAAGAAAGAACATCACAGATATTTCCGAAGTCTGTCAACCACACTGATACAAAACAATCAAACAATTCCTTGACGTACACAATACTTACCGTCAGACTTTAACCTGCAAAAGAAATACAAGTCTATATACAGTGATGGTAATCCCCAAATAGAGGCCTTTTTTTTCAGGACAGGACAGGTATAGATCAAATCAATCAAACACTCGAAGGGGAAAGTTAAGGAAATAAGAAAACCCACCCACATGATATAAATGGCTCGGTATTACTGAAAATGTCACATGTACATTTATAAGTTTGTCATGTCAGTGCAACAAGGTTGTAACTCAGTCTGGACAGACAGACAAATCTTGTGCACTTTGTAAATTTGCCCGGCACAAGAAGGTCATGTACACTCTGTATCTCACCGTCACGCCACTGGTCTTGTTACATTTTGAACATTTATAACGAGGATAAAACAGGCCTGTATGCTTCGTTCTTGAAAGGGCAAGGGCACCAAGGCAGTTTCTCCTTTGGTAAAGGGCACCTCTTTGAGGAAATTGTAAATTTCTGTTGGAACATTTCAAGGGCACCAAGGCAATGACCAGGGGCAACGGAGGCAATTGCCTCCCATTGCCTGTGTGAAGTATCAGGCCTACATAGACCCTCAAAACACTGGCTGATGAGCTGTAATGGCACAAAGGCTGCATTTGAGTAGCTTCCCCCCAGTCGACCCCCCTTCCCCAAGTCAGCCCTCATGTCTCCCTGTGTCGTTAGAGTAGCGCTTCACATCAAGTGGGGGTGGCTTACTTGGGTCGTGGAGGTATACAATTTTCCATCAGTGTTGATCACCCAATCCTTGACCAAGTGGTTCTCCTTAGAACAAGATCTGTTACGAGTCATATTATGATGCTTTCAGATTGGGTCATGTAAAGCACATAACCTTCACTGCACTGTTCAGGTGTGTTTAAGGGGCACAGGGGCTAGCAACCCTCATGTCCTTCTCCTTCTTGCTACATAATTTTTTCTCTTTCTTTATTTTATACATACTTTTTTCTAATGTGTTTTTTTTCCCCTTTTTTACTCTGAACTGCAGTGAACCATTTGATTGGCCAATCAGAATGACCTCTTTATCCAAATACTGATGTGGCTATTGTTCACAGTTGCTTTTATATAAAAAATCAACGGAAAAAAAAACCAAACAGGTCAGCCACCACTGAGAACCGGGTTAGTGACGTCATATTCAAGCAGAAAGATGGCGACGTGCAGCGACGATGACATATTTATTCTGACGATTTCAAAAGTTGTACTCTAAGAATGATACAGGTCATCCCCGTCACTCATTTTCAAAACAAAAATAACGGGCACTTACACAATGACAAACTTACCTGGTGAACATTTTTTTACGGTAACATTTTGGGTGAAAAATACGCGACGGGCGAACACCGACGTTTGATATTTCTGCTGTCCCACACAACTCACACAAGAAAAAGGCGTAGGGTCATTCGTTTAGCCCTTTACATGTGCTCACTCCTCAAAACCACACCCACAAAATTGATGGTGATTCTTGGTCATACGTTGTAAAATAATGTAAAATATTTGTGCAAACATGAAACACAACACTGTAGGCCTGGATTCGTATGGGGACCATCATTGCACTCGGCTGGATTTTCATAGAGCTGTTTTCAAGCAAAAATTGCAATTATGGCGACTGGCCAGGATTCGAACCCACTTAAATGTGTCCTTGAGCAAGACACTGCACCATAATTGCTTTGTCCTTCGGATGGGACGTTAAGCCGTATGTCCTGTGTATCTGGTCAGCCCCAGGCAAGAGTCATTCACGAATGCTTATTTGTAGTTAAAAAAAACAAAAAAAACAAAACCACGACACACATAATTTGATCTTGTATATCAATCATTAATTAACCCCAACTCCCTTGACTGATTTACTAGGATTCCTTCCTCTCTCTATTAAACTCCAACACCATGGTAACTCTGCACCCAAACTGTTGGATTCTGATTCTGCTTGTACATGCCTAATCCAGCAGCAGTTTACTGGTGCAGTTTCTCATCGCAACAGAATTAAAACAAAACATGCTGTTGGATTTTGATAGGGTTGGGGGTGGTTAAGGTCAAGAGATTTCACTGTGATGAATATGGAGAAAACTTCTTGAAATCTGTTTATTTCAGGGGTCCTGTGATTTTAGTTATGGGCCAAGAAAGTCCCAATCTAAAAGAGCCACAATAAGCTGCTGATTTTCAAAGCTTAATGCTGGTTATACTCATACATCTGAGTTCTTTATCATCTCCCCCTGGAAATGTAATGTGAAAAGGTTTCCGAGATCAAACTTCCTTTTCCAAAACTTAAAGAGAGACATACATGTAGTGGTCCGATGAAAAGTGGTATTTTTATTCGTTTGAAAATGGAGCCCTGAATTTGATAGTGCCTACCATTGAAAATGCCTACCACTGAAAGTGCCCACCACCAAAAGTGCTAACCACTGACAGCAATGGAGCATTTGCCTGTCGCATTTTGACAGCAGGCGAAATGATCGTGATGTCGTCATAGGGTATTCATCTTCTCTTTGTTAGAGGAAATCCCCTTTGTTCGGGAAAGGCGTGATAAAGTGGTAAAGTGTCACAATAAATTTTGGGGGATTTCCCCTTTGGTATTGTTACTTCAACCTCAATGGTACACCAGGAAAACTATCTACACATCCTTCTATTATAAATTAAGCCATTGATACTAGAAAAACAAGATAGGACACTTGTGCCAATCTGCACAGTAGCAGATGCAAGGCCTTTTTACCTATCTCCCGCGTAATGGCGGCCTTCCCCATGTGTCAATTTTGCAAGGATTATTGGCACAATTTATGGCTGAACACCATATTTCCGATCTGCCTTCACCTTTTCTAGTTGGTAGGATTGTTTGGCTTAAGTTTTTCTATTCAGCAGGCCCTACTTATCTATCGCGCAAAAGATCTTTGGTTTTACCTACCTAACAACAGCGGGCGCACCCATTTTGCGTTTCATGTTTCTACACAGAGTGTCCTATCTTGTGTTTCTAGTATCTTTGACTAAGCATAAGACACATGACTGCAATGGAGCCCAATGGAGCCCAAACGGAGGCCAATGGAGCCCAATAAAGACTTGGCAGGTTTTTACTCACCTCCACCTCTGCATCAGTTGATTTTTTCACTCCCTGGAATCACTTTGATCTTTTCCTTTTCCATTTTTAATGTTCATGTACTTTTGAGTTCTTCGTTGCGCTTTTTCTACTTTGGAGTAGTCTTAAAACATTGGCCGGCAATGACCTGTTACACCAACACCATGGTGATCTATTCTGGCTAGTTGGCGAGTTAATACTGTTAATGGACATCTGGAAGTGTTAAATATTCATGAGGTAGATCCGCACTCTCATTGGTCCGTTGAGATTCAAAGCGGTTGACCCAACTCAGCCCTGTAATGAGTACTCTTTTCTCTGAAACAAAAATACAGAGGAACATTCTTTTATACAAATAGGCCGATAACAACAAGTCAGATTTGAATATTACCCATACACCGATGTGTGTTAAACACTGTATACTCAGTACTCTCCCAAACCCTGTGAAAAAAAATCCACAGGCATATTCCTCCGGTGGGATTCAGACCCACGCCCCCCCGCCATGCTAGAGCAGGGCTCAATTTCATAGAGCTGCTTAAAAGTTAAAAATATTGGTGCTAAGCAAAAATAAGCAGGATACCAGTCACAAACGGTACATGTGACATGGTATTTTGACTGGTAACCTTATTCTGGTAAGCATAATTTTGTTGTGCTTAGCAACTTTTTGTGCTTAGATAGCTCTATGAAATTGGACCCAGTTGTCTTACCAACTAGACTACTGAGATTGCTAGAGGCAGTTTGAATCATAAATCCAAATTTAGAATCGCTAAAAAGGTACTTTTATTGAAAGTATACAGATAATGTGCAATTTTGTTGAATTATCAACAGTTTATGTAGTCTGAGAGGCTGTTCAGAATCATTAGTGGCTTAAAAAAAAAAAAATAAAAAAAAAAAAAAATTGTAAATGGGTGGGCCAAGGAAAATTATAAAAAAATCAAAATTTGGTTTGCAAGTTAAAGGACAACCAACAGGACAAAACACAGACAAATATTTTTTAAAAATGGAAGACAAATTCGGTCAAAAGAAGAAACAAAACTCCTATGAAATAAACTAGACTCAGCCACCAGAATTTGAAGATATTCTGTTTTAAGTTTATAAATATTGATAATTCTTAATAATGGTAAGTATGTAACAGCATCAACAAAACTAACACACACACACACAAAAATATGTAACAGCAGCAGTACTACTGATTTCACTCATGCTGTGGGACTTGCACCACCAGAAATACGAAAAAAATTAAAGCTGAACAAAAGTAACTACAGTTGTGCGTGCTGTTGTGTGTTGGAACAATGGCAGCGGTTTGGTTACTTTTCTAATGGATTTTTAACGTGTCGGACATTTGTCAGACTTTCAGGGGTTGTTGTCAAGGCTATGATTGGTCAATACGTTAGTAGGCGGGGCTTAATGGCTCGGTCTATTGAGAGTATTCAACCTTTTGAGGTCATAATAGTTTGAACCCTGAAGTGTTTGTAATTTGCTAGCAGCCACGTGGACTGATGAGCAATCGGTTAGAATTGGCTTGAATACGCATCCTTTTTGTCCACCGGATAAAAAAAAAAGAAAAAGAAAAGCTGTGCCAAAACAATCCATAACTTGTTTATATCTTGGACCAGATCTCCCGTTTGAATTCAGCAAAAGGAAAGCCAAAACGGGATATAAATCTGGTTTCCAGATGACATCCCAAGTTCCTTATTCCTTGTTCCTTTTAATGTAAACTTTAAACTACAGAATGACTTTATACCACAACCAACAAGGAAACACTAGAGATAGCAACTTGCTATTTGTTACAATTACAGTATTACAACACAACACAACACTTAAACACCTGTTTCGTTTTTTTTCCTTCTAAAATTAGATACATGGAAGTAGAACAAATATGATATAATACTATCTTTGAATATAAATAAACTTCGTGCATAATATTTGACACTAGAAAAACAAGAGAATCTTGCTTAAGATAAGTACAAGGGCTTACCTACATATGGTATAGACTTTAGCCCGGTTCATGCTTCATGCGAATGCAAAAAGTCCAAAGTGAATTTTGACGTCACAAATATTCGCAGCGAATGTTTTGCAAGAGTTGAGCGCATTGCCGCATTTCACGTTGTGAGTTTGTGACGTAAAACTCGCTTCGCATTTGCACTGCATGTTGCACTGCCAAGTACAAAGCCGGCTTTTATCAATCTTTTTTTGAGACTATTAAGTAACAGTAAGATTTTAGAGTGCGGAAAAGAAAAAGAAAAAAACCCAGAAATCAGAACAAAATAGGGAGGATATCTTAAATGAAATTTATAAGTTATGGTTCTGTGGTAGTGAATATAAAATATTTGCTGATTGTCAACATAAACGAAGGATACATTGGGTTTTGGAAAAGTACGTGAACATTCAGAAATAGAGTTGTTTTGACTAACTTTTCTTTACAGTGCATGGGATCTCGCCTGGGCCCTATTTTTCATGAGCAGATCTTTCCTATCTGCCTCAACGGAATTGGGGTCTAATCTCGAGCCCCCATTCCATAAAATTATAATCTGTGGTTGCCATAGTTTATGTGGTGCTTCAGTGTCCCTGTTATTCAATAATAAACGTCTGATAAAACAGCTTATGATTTGGTTTGAAAACAGAAATTTACCCACGCACAGAACTTGCTTGCGACAAGTCAACCAGTGACAAGCTCGACCATTTTGTAAGCTGATTGCAAATGTAAGTCGTCTATTGAGACAAGTCAATTTTAAAGGAAATGTACACCTTTGGCTTTTGGAACCGTACATTTGCCTTAATGTCTATACAATTGTAGATATATACCATAAAACTAACCTGTGTAAATTTCATTTCAGAAGGTGACAGCGTTTTTTGGAGGGGGGGGGGCACTTGTCCCCCCCCCCCCCCCCCCCCCGTAGTTACACCACTGATTTTTAAGTCCAAACCAACTTTAAAAGTTGGGCGAACATTAAATAATAATATAAGCACTAGCACCGGTCTCGAGACTCAAGCCTTTTATATAGATGGAGTCTCTACCCAGTTAGAAGATGGAGTTTAGATGAAGGATGACATGTCATGACAAATTCAATCACAGGTTCCCATTTACAAGGCCCGTATCACATCCCAGCTTGCTGGCACACAGGATGTTCCTACTAGCAGATCTCACCCCCACCCCCACCCCCCCCCCCCACCCCAGCAACTCAATGATACGTTCAATCAACAAAGCTATGCTTTCATAAAGTATGTGTACAGAGCCTACTCCGAGAAGTGTTGCGGAATCGGGGGAAGAAAACAAAAACACTGTGGGAAGTTAAACACCGTCTGGATAACTTTGAATTTTTTACAAAGAATATTCAGATTTAAACCTGACTTTACAGTATTGCATTTCACAAGAATTATTTGTCTTACTTCAATTTAAAGAGACAGTTCACAGCACTTTTAAGAATGGACCCAAGTTTCTTTTAAAAACTTTGACTTCTGCCTGTGACACATGTAGGCTACCAAAAAGTGATAAAACGTTAGAATTCCAATGGAATGACCACAATTGTTTGATACATTTGTTAGTACAAAACTAAATAGAAGATAACATAAAAAATAAAGTAATTTCTTTTTCAAGTATTTGCAGTCAGTACTACTTTTCAAAGCAGATAACCATCCACGGTATTTGGGAAGATGCGTTCTAGTTTTCATTAAACAAAAAAAACAAAAAAAACACGATATCATTTGTTGTGGTATTTCATCAAATTAGGTGGTTACATTTCATCAATTTAGGGGAGGTCCACAAATACACACCTGTGAAAATGTTTTCTTAATTTGACATTACTTATTCCTGTAACATAAAATCAAAAAATCACCCCCATTTTTTAAGAGTTTATCACCCCTTAATCACTTTTTGGTAGCCTACATGTGTCACAGGCAGAAGAGTTTATCACCCCTTCTCCGCCCCCCCCTACCCCGAGAACTTCATCAATGGTAAAGTCTTGTGGTTACTGGGTTAGTTAACGCCACACCCCTGTCTGAAACCGTCTTCAATGCACACAAGGCGCCCCTTGAAAGTTCATGTGTTCTCCCAGAAACACCGATGGAAATGCCCTCTACAATGGAACCATAAAATGTCCTCCCAATTCCAAGGTCTTCTCCTCAACCGAGCCTTGTGTAAGTCTCACCCAAAGTTCAAAAGTTCATGATGTAGAATTCCCGACAGGTGACAGACAGAAGCTGTCCATCAAGTCTGTTTTGTCTGATAACGCGACCCAGGTGGATGGCATGATTTGGATTGGTCAGGACACCAGGCGACCCAGTTTCTTTTGCACAGGTGTAAAATTCACCCAAAAAACATTTAAAAAAAACCATACAGGCCAAAAGATCATCATGATTAAGCACGAACGCCATGCAGAAACCAAGCGTAATATACAGAAAAATAAAGAATAATATTAATCAGAAATACTCTGAATCGGGGGCTAATTTCATCAAGCCTGTTCAATATTCACCAATTTTATAATTCTGTCTTCTTAAAGCCTGTTAAAATTCACCAAAAATCTTTCAAAAAACATGTAGGCCAAAAGATCAACATGATTTACAGGCCTTGCGCTTAACCTTTTTGTAAAGTAGCCCAAGGGGCTAGTAAACTGTGCATTTTACTAGTAGTCAAAACACAGTAGATGTGTTGTGGTAAGGCTTTACAAGGGCTTGGATGTATGTAAATGACATTAAACAAATATTAATAAATAAAAACAATAACATTGTAAAATCAAAAAATCAGGAAAAAAATGCAGAAATCTGATCCCTGCTTCACAGGTCAAATGGGGACCCATCATTGACCGCAAACAAACATGCGTCTTTCTATTATTTGACAATTCAGGCATGAACTTTCATCTTCGAGAAAGGCCATTTCCATTTTGCAAAGGGGCACTTCCACTGGAAAATCTAAGAGTCTATGGGAAACTTTTGAAGGGGCACCAAGGCCAATACCAGGGTAACGGAGGCGATGATGTCGACCGACAAAAGACTGGAATTTCATCTTTGAGAGGGCACGGCCATTTCCATTTTGCAAAGGGGGACTTCCATTGGAAAATCTTAAAGTCTATGGGAAACTTTTGAAGGGGCCCCAAGGCCAAGACCAGGACAATGCTGTTGCTTCTGTGTAATTTAAGGGCTGTTGACATCCACGATGGCAGCCAATGCAAGGGGTCTAATAAGCTTAAAGCACAAAATTCCGTCAGTGGGAAATTATGTGGTAACCAGTACCTTCAGCCCTAGTTATGGGAACTATCTTTCAAATCAAACTACGACTTTATATCACTGTTCAGCCATCTTGCTCTTCTCCCATACTAATCAATGCAACCAAACTGAGGCTGATAGGGTAAACTAGTCTGATACCGTTTTGCTACAGCAAGAACCAGTGTCATTTGAGCTAAGTGCACACTAGGAACATAACACTAACAGAAGATGGCAGCATGGACAAGGTATTTAGGTTTGAGGCCCCACAATCCCTTTATGTCCCCCATGAAAACAACCAGACTGTTCTCATTTCCTGCCTGCCCTCCTGTGGAATCAACCAAAAATTAGACGTCTGGTTAACTTCTTGAGTGATGGACCATTTTGTATCAATTTGTTCATGCACAGCAAACGTTGCTCTGAAACTGCGAACCAAGGTAGTGAACGAGAAAGAAAATCGAAAATCACACAATCACATACAGATCCTCCGTATTAACAGGAGTGTTTCCTACCTGATACTTAGCACATGTCTGCGCATCCAAACCGAGGACTTTAACAAAAGGGGTCAGGGAAAATGACATACCGGGGACAGTCCTCGGTATGTTTCGTGTACAAAACCAATGGGGACGTCGCTAAAAAAACTAAGTCCAAACAATGGGAGAACAAAGGGATGTCCTCGGTCTACACCATATACAAACATGCGTGTTCTTGTAAAGGCATTTTTCCCCACAAATAAAAGGGCACCTAATTTCAACTGGAACATTTCAAGGAGGGGCACCAAGGCAATGACCACGGGCATGGAGGCAATTGCGGTTGCCGCCGCCATTAGGTATCAGACCTGTGTTGTTGAAGTGTCCAGGCTCGGCACTTCGTTCTTGTAAGGGTAAGGGATTTTGTCCTTAGTAGGCCTAAAGGGCGGGCGCTCCTTTGAGAGAATTTTAAATTTCCAATGGAAAATTTCAAGGGGGCACCAAGGCACTGACCAGAGGCATGGAGGCAATTGCCTCTGTGAAGTATGTATCAGGCCTCTGTTGGACACATTTTTCCCCCTAAATAGTGAAACAATGTTTTGATTTATTGTGAAAATATATGGCATTTGAGTCTGCAAAAACCCTTACTCTTCTGTTCTGAGTATTCCCATGGCTTACAAACTGTGTCAACTGGTTTTACTGATGATGAAACAAACAAAAAACTTTCTGCATGAAAATAAACTCATTCCACGGCAGTTGGTTGATTGCTCAAACATTAGGGTACACATTTTGAAAACCACTAGGTACGAGCTTCTCTGAGTACCTTTGACCTTTTCACGATGAGGTGTTTACGCGGGTACCAGCTTTCTGATACAGTTTCAGGCATTAAAGAGTGTGCGTACAGCGAAAAAAAAATCACCTGATGAAACTGCAGATTTGTTAACAATTACGAAAGCCGGTTCTTGTTCATAAGGGGGTAAAGAAAAGGAGACCAGTCTAGCTTGTTGGTAACAGTTATCAATCTTACTGTTTATGTAAAATGGTCGTGGAAAAAGTCAAATACGACAACAAATAAAGCCATTCTGTTATGTGTCATTCACGGCAAATCATTGCAGTAAACTAACTCCATGAACCAACCAGAAGCTTCCAAACATGCTAAAGCAATTTTATGAAATTTATACAGATTGTAATAGCACCTAAAAATAGTCCTTTGCCAACAAACTGAACTTAGCTTTTTAGACTTATAATAATAATAAATATTATTATATAAAAAGTATGTATGCAGTTTGTTTCTGAGTAGTGCAAAAACTCAATAATTTAAAGAGAGCAGTGTATAGCTCTACTCATAATTTCTTAAAATGAAGGGAAGGACTTTAGTGACCCTTGCCCTGGGTTTGAATTGGTGCCATTCTTAAAAGATCCCATCCAAAGTTTCTGGTAGGAGAACCTTGCTACCTATTCCTTCAAGAACAAAGCGCAAGGCTTTGGGAACATTGACCAGTTTGTCAAGTTTCTCAGAGAGCAGGTGGAATCACTGCTTCCACCTGAACCAGCTTGGTTATCTGGGGATGTTTTGTTTCCTCTTTTGTGATTCAGGCCAGACTGAACAAGATGTTACAAGAGCCTGAGAAAACAATGGACTTTTGAAATTGCTCTGTTGTCGTGACTTGCGCTTTCTCCCTGACAAAGAGTTTGAGTGATGTGACTTAAACGTCCCTGATTAGAAGCAGATGTGGCTTTTTATGCTTAGCAATTAATTCATGCCCGAAAAATATTATTGCAAGAAAGCCAACAGACCGATCCATTAAGCCCCGCCCCTCAACATATTGACCAATCACAGCACTGGCTACATCACCACTGTACACGAGGGCAGCACCATGTGCGTCTCTCCAATGCCACACTGCACAACATAAACACGCGCATGTTTACATTTTCTAATAGGACTTTAACCGTGTCAGACTTTTGGTGGCGTAGCCAAGGCTGTGATTGGTCAACACAAAAGGGGGCGGGGCTTAATAGATTGATCTATTCTACGTACATCTAGTTCTCCTGATATTTTGTCTGCCTGCAAGTAGATATTACAACCTAATTCGGCAAACATTAAGCTCAAAATATTTCAGAATGTGAAGAGCCCGTGGCAGGACACACTGATAACAATAATATCCAAGTGCACAAATGGCCACTTCACAAATGTTGGAAGAGAAGAAATCGGATGTACCTTGCGAAAGAATTTTATGCATAGAAAAGTAAATTTTACTGTTTTTCTAGTACTGTTTGACTGCAAAGCTCTGTGTATGAATAACGGAGAGAAACTAGAGATTGGTCAAAGGAATAACACGTTGTTGGTTTCAGAAGAGTAAATACATTTCCATTCATTAGATTCCAACAAACACATCATCCAAAACCCACCAGGGGAAATTTTTTTTAATTCTATAAATAATAAGCATCATTAACCTTTTAATGAAAGTGAACACAATATTGTCTGGGGCGTATGAAAGTACATACACAGCAAAGGGCAGGCCTTGATCTTAACCGAGGCCACCGAGGCCATTGGCCTCATGCCCCGTCGAGTTGGCCAGCATGCCCTTCAGAAAAATTTCACTGTCACTACCAACTTGGCCGGCATGCCCTTGTACAATTTCTCTGATTTGGCCAGCAAAGGCCTGCCCCTGTTTTTTCCTAAGATCAAGGTCTGAAAGGGCATCACATCTTAAGTCAATCACATCTACATTACGTACCAGTATCCTTTTATTCAGTACTTGTTTTTAGCGGACAATCATTTTTGCTTAGTTTTGATTTCCATCAATAACATCAGTTAAATATTCAATTTTATTGCATATATAACGGAATTGTAATTTTATTGGTAGCATTCTCCCTTAACAGTGGTCTGCTGGCCAACTACTAGTTAAAACACTCGAGGAACAGTCAGAATTCCCTCCAAGTGGTCCGGTTGGCAAGTTCAGTGTTGACAAGCATCCCTACTTCATTTGAGATATGGACTCGTGAAAAAGCTGGCGGACCAGTGAAATGACAAGCTAACTGGTCCTGCTGGCCATTTACTAAACAAGTTAAGGGCAACCCCTGATTGGTTTACCCTATTTTGTACCCTTGGATAAACAATGGAAGTTTCCATTTACAGTTGGTAACTTTGATTTAAATTGAATAATTAAACTCTGTAAATGAAAAAAAAACAGGGGGATATGGCCAAGCACACACAACGGCGTACATTGTCTAGTAAAAACTGTTATGGGCTAGTAAACACCACTTCTCAACTTGCCCTGTGGGCTACTAAAAACTGTGCAACTTACTTGTTTATAATGCTCATACTTCTTCCTTTTCAGATGTGAATAATACATTTTAGAAATGTGTGAATTCATTTTTGAGTGTGTGAGTGTAACTTCATTTGACCTTTAAACTGATCGTGATCTCTACCATTAGTATCAGAAAGATACATTCATGACAATGCATGTTTAAAATTTGGGCAACAAAAACTTCCTGGGGACAAGTAAAATGCACAGTTTACTGGCCCCTTGGGCTACTTTACAAAAAGCTTAAGCGGCAAGGCCTGGACATTAATTGTCATGTTGGTGACATATGCATTATATTGAGTTCTCAGCAACCCCAGTTTTCTGCGAGTGATCGTCCAAATCAACGACCATCGGTTTCCGAGGTATCTATAAGCACAACCATCCCACACACCAGACAATCTGACCTGTTACACTCCCTCTGGGAACGCATCCATTGTCTTTCCAGATCCCATACCATGGAAGGAATTACTGAGGAGGAAGTTCCAATTATCACACACGGATTCCTAACTCCCGACATTTCAGGATTCCCTGTCAGGGCCAATTACAAAGTTATTGGGAGAAATCCAGCTTTAGTTTGAAGCGGGTTGTCAAAAAAAAAAAAAAAAAAAACTGTCAAGGAACAGTGAAAGGTGGTACCTCCGTCATCTGGATAAAGAAGGCCACAGGAATAGAATGGTCCAAGGGTTAGAGTTACTCCGTTGCTGTTCCACTTCCAGCAGTGGATACGATCTCACGCCAGGAATTACACAGCCTCTTTTGCCCTGGTCTTTGCCTTGGTGCCCTTTAAAAATTTTCCTATAGACTTGAAGATTTTCCAATGGAAGTGCCCTTTGCAAAATGAAAAATGGCCTTGCCCTCTCAAAGATGAAATTTCAGGCCTAGTACCTCACATAACACTCATGGCTGCATTTCTAATTATTTTATTTAACTATAGTTTGTTGGCTGAACTACTCTTTGAAGTTATCTGGGTTCCCACAAAAAACTTTCAATGAAAATGGGATTTTTAATTACCAATTCTGACGTTGCGAGGTATTATAAAATTCAGTTGAAAAACACAAGACCACCGGACTTGTCCGGCTTGAATTTACTAGCCCCACACGCTAAAATCACTGGTCTCGGGCCTGTGGTCCACAGTAAATTTCGAGCATAATTGTGATTGCAAACTGTTAGACTGCAACAGCCAAAATATTATGAAGCATCACACATCCATTGGGAATAGATTCCAAGAATCTCCACATTTTTCATGCAACATTTTGACTGTGACTCTTTGTAAAACAACAAAACTCCATGACTTTTTTTCCCATGACCTTGCAAGGACAGCTTTAAAATCCAGGACGCCCAATGATTGCTGGAAACCCAGATAGTTTATGCTTTTCAAATCAATGTCTGTGAAATGAGTCAAATATTTTTCAAAAAATGTGCCGTCACTGTTGCTCGGATGAACTCATCGTGTCATGTGTCTTTGGAGTCATTATCACGTTGCATCACGTCTACAGATCCTGCATAAGTCAACAATGAGGGACATTGGGGGAAACCCCCATCTGGGATTTGTTGTTCCTCAAGATAAAATTTTCCCTCAATGGAAACAATTCATGAATGAACAAATGTTTCCCACCATGGCAGACAATAAAAACATGGTGATAGCGAGAGTAATGTGGACGCCTCGTTTTCGTCTTATAGACCTTTATCAAGCTGCCACCATCTTGGTCATGTTCCCTGTATCCAATAACAGTAATAGAAGCTAATATTTGTTGTGCAAAAAGGAACCAGACTATTTGCCCTTCCAGCCTCGGTTTGGTTACATTGGTTGGAATAAAAGAAAATCAAGATGGCGGCACCATGATAAAGGTCTATTACATGTATTTGTTGGAGGTAAAACAAATTGCACGCACTGTTTTGGAACTGCTATTAATCAGTAGATGCCGATGTTGTGTATATATATTTTCCAAGCCAGCAAACGGGTAACATGAGTCTTGTATAATTTGTGTGAAATTCGAAGCCAGGAACAAACGTCGTCAGGATATTTTGATTCGGAGCTGCACAGAGTATGCCCTCAATGTGCAACACTTCGTTTGGCCCACACAGAGAGGACAGATGGTGCTGACTATTTTGCAGATTTTTCGCCCATTACACATATGGTTGTTGTTTTGCCATTATTTATTAATTCTATTTCAGCTCAATGGTGGTGAGTCTGAGTGAACTGTGTACTTACTTAGCCTTGGTTCTGGATTTTTGAACAATCCTTGGCCTTAGCTCACGGCCGATATTTTGTGACTCACGGTGCCTGTATATGGTAATTTCTCGAAAGAGAAAGAATAAATCCCGGTGCTTTAAAGACAATCTTTGTTCTCTTGGCTTTGTTTAGTCAAGGTTGCTTTATGCCAGCGGTACTCTCAAAGAAAAAGATACTGGCAATTCAAAAAATGATCCCGTCAGGCTGGACAGGAAAAAAATGGAAGATTCCCATCGGTAACTGGTTAGATAGAGACAAAAATTGTAGCTTCTGGCTTATACCACAGGAAAGACAAGGTAACAGTGTGTTAATTATCTCAGACTTTACACAACTTAGTCTCTGTGTCTAAAGAAGGTGGTAGCTGCAAAAGGACAGTATCGACTGGGGGGCTATGGGGGGAGGTGGGGATGGAAATGACACCCCTTCCTAATGTTTTGTCAGTAAGCATTTCAGTCTCAGTCCCAAAATTTCAATGTTAAAAGGATTTTTTTGTAGAGGCAAATGGTTACCCACCCATACACCACTCTACATATGCTTTCATTTTGGAGACTGGTCCCCCTGCCTTTATCCTTCATTAGACAGACTTTGGTATTAGTTAATAGGGCTACGTGTGTATGGTTTAAATGGGCAAGTTTACACTGCATGACCAAGATAGCCGGTACACGTGCATGAACATCATGTTTGAATTACGCGAGCGTCAAGCACCAGCCAACAGATCACAAGTTCTTTTAACACCGAGTTTTGGGGACTCCCTATTGTTGTTCTATAGTTCCCCTTTATATTGAATTACCTTGTGGGGACAGGGTTTTTACAAAGAAAAATGTTGTGGGGACCTTTGTTCCATTGTGTAAATGTTCCCACAACGGTGTGTGTGTGTGTGCCTACCCAAAGGTGTAGGCCCGATACTTCAGGGAGGCAATAGAGGCAATTGCCTCTGTTGCCCCTGGTCATTGCCTTGATGCCCTTGAATGTTCTACTAGAAATTGACAATTTGCTCACAGAGGTGCCCTTTACCAAGAAGAAAATGCATTGGTGTCCTCGCCCTTTGAAGAAAAACGCGTACATTACCAGGGATGACAGACCAGTACCTGGTGTGTACTGCAAGAGCCTCAAGATGTGACGTCAGACATTTCAGGCTAGCTCTTCACTACTCTGCACAGAGCTATGCATGTCTTGGCTTCTGGCCAAGGTTTTGCGGTTTTGGAGTCAGTCTTGCTTAGTCATACATGGGTCGGCTGAGGGGGCTTCCCCCCCTGGTTATCTTTCCACAGGAATTTTTCTTCTCGTTACCGTCTTGTCTCATGATGATTCATCTATGACGCTCACAATGTTGCTAATGGATTTCACTTTTAAATTTAATGACGGGTCAGCAAAAAAATGTTGACACAAAATTTCTTTTGGGACAAAGTGCAGGACCGGTAATTTTTTTTTAAATTGCTAAGTTTCATCATGAAAGCTCGCTGATTGTAATACAGTTCATACTGTTACCAATCCGAAAAAAAATGTTTGTTTGAAATATGGTCAAAAGTGACAAAATAGCATAGGCCCCATAAATCACCCTTGCTTATTTCAGTTGCCACAACACAGTAAGCCCCTGAGAAAAATCCCTGACAATAAACTATTTTTTTGTTATTTCGCTAATGTTAATACCGTGACCACCTCGTTGGATAAAATTTTCACAGGTTGGTTGTACAAAATGTATTTTGTGTGTGTTTATTAAAAACTGGAGAACAGGGATGGATTTATTCTTCGAAAGCCACAGATACCCATGACAAAACCTCTGTATGTAAAAAAAATCATCCTGAAGTGACTACCAGTAGTAGAGATAAATAAACAATGTAAAATAACATAATGATCTAAAAAGAGCACTGTAACTGTATGCCTTAAGCCCACCCTCAATCCCTCACAAAGTGGAGAGGCATGCATGCATACATTACACATACCACACTAACGATAAAATAGAATAGGAGACTTTTGAGACGATAGCGGGCGTCCCACAGACCATTTCTTTTCCATTGTTTTCATCGCTGAGAACAATGGAAAAGGACCAGTCTGTGGGATGCCCGCTATCGTCTCAAAAGTCTTCCATTGTTTTTTTAACACGAAACTTCTTAATTTTTTTCTTACATGGCAGTCTTGAGTAGCCTCAAGTTCAAGACAGATATGAAAGTGAGGCTGTCATTTTCTCCATCCCTCCTCTGTGACATGCTGCATGCACCAGTGAAAATGACTGGCTAGTCAAGACAGTTTAACAGCGCAATTTCATTCCTGACACCAAGACTTAAAGGACTAGATGCAATTTTTTTAATTTGAACAAAATTCAGGTTGGCTCAGTGGTTTTTTACCCTGCCCCCGGTTCGAATCCCAGACTGGAGCCTTTCATGTGGGTTGGGTTTACAGTCCCAACATGATTGTGTGGTTTGTCTCTATCTGGGTTTTTTTTCCCTCCCACATCTATACCTGACAGCAGTCTTTACCATCTTCTCTTTACATAGCTATCTTCAGGCTGACAGGCTATAGTGTCTACTCACTTTTGAGTGTCCCTTGGTTTTATTAGCCTAGGGGAAAGGTATTAATAAAAACAAAAAGTACTGCATTTGAAATCGAGGTAGCCCCTGAAATTAAAAACAGTCTGGTAACCATACAAGGCTTTGCAAACATACAAAACCTTTGTATTACGGGAATAAGACATTTAATGTCCAAGCTAGATTTACATATGCCTGACATGGAATAAAGATAATGGTGGCAGAAAGCTTTCCCTGAAATATTTCTGCCTGAAGTGTTATCGTTTTTTAAATAATACATGAACTAAGATCCAAAATTAATTTTTCGTCTCATGTGAGACCAAAACTGTGCCTAAGAATGCGTACAAAAATGCTGTTAAGGCATTTTTACAGTTTTCTAGCAAATGGAACAACGACATGAGCTGAATTTTTCACAGGTTGATTTTATTACATTTTGATTTGTACAAAGAATAGAAGCATTTACAGACACTTTACCAATTCAACGTTCACCAGAGGCTTTAAATGGCCGACTCAAACATCATCTGAATCCAGAACTTTCAGCATCACAGTAAACATGGTTGAGGAAACAAAGAGACAAAATTGCACAGAATTTCAAAACTCCTTGCTACACCGTAGCCATCACAAAACAGTCTCGAGCAGCCCACTTTTCAGATAAACACTTCCCAGTGTAAATTGTCCACACAAAAACATCTTAAATTCTTTTTCACGGGCAGCCCCAAATCTACCATTGAGATATTTATCATACCAGATTCACAGACACATCCCATGCCCGCCAAAATATTTACATGACAGTGGCAGACAGTGCACATCATGTTTAATAAGAATGTTTCAACTTTCACGTCTGGTAATCCTCAGATATCTTCCCCAGACCAGAACATGTTGTACACAATCCATAACCCCTACCCGTGGCCCCTCTTCCTTGTATAGTGGAAGACATCCCTTGCTGGTCTTTTTTCAAGGCTGGAAATTAGTTTAGCTCAGCTTACTGTCTGGATAAATGTACACACACAGTACCCATGTAGAACTAAGGCCTAGCAGTTTTTATATTGTCTATTAGTTGTCCCTTAACATTCCTTCATAACTCTTGAATACATGAACCGCATTCAAGGGGGGCCAATGAATGTTGATTGTTGTTTCTTGTCTGCACTTTGAAAAAACTAATCAGTAAAATTTGAAAAAAGAATTAGCTGTTGCAAACAGCTTACCAATTAAGATGTCCTATGGTATAAATGCACTAACATTTCTAATGGCCCCCCAAGTCTTGACTCAAAGCAGAGTCTTTCTGAAAGATTCTGCTCGGGTCAAAGCGTGAGGGCCATTGAAAAAAATGTTGCATATTAAGTAAAATGTTATGCTTAGGTCTTTTTAATACTTAATCATAATTTGGGAGGCTAATCATCCTTACTCGTAGCTGAGAAGCTGAAGTGCAAAGGGCCAGCTACGTGTTCGAGCCGCACGCATGCAAGGGCGCCTTTGGCAGCTAGCCACATCGACCCAAGACCACAGAGCACAGAGAGAGATCGAGAGTGTTCGATTTCCGGAGGAAAACCGGAGGCGGAGAAAAACCCTTATGGCATTAGGACAGAACCAACGCAAAACTTGATTCACATATGGCCTCAGCCAGGAATCGAACCTGGGCCACAGTGTTTAGAGGTGAGCGCTTGACGTACTAACCACCCATGCCACCCTTTGTCCAGGTCCATCATTTTATTATAAACCTTTTAATGAAGCTGGCACTTCAACTTGTAAATCTTGTCAGAAAATGGGGATACATGTACATAGGCCTATTGTGCAGTAATAATGGGGGACTTTGACATGCTACACTACAGGTAGCAACATACACAGCCCTAGCTGTGACCCGGGCCGATTTAATCGGCCAAATTTATTACACATTTATATTGATACACCACGCCCCGTGACCTTAAAATGACCTTTGAGGACCTTTGTGAAAGCTCAAGTTGTGACCAAAATAACGTTTTGGAAAGTTGGCTAAGAACACTCGTGTTGCTTTGTTCTTTTCACGGAAATATTCTGGGGAAAGGAATCATTAAATTTTCCATGTTGTGCTTAAAAAGGCCCACATGGCCCCTGATGAGAAACCAATTGTCGACTTTCATTGGCCCTAGCGACTGGTGATCTCCTGAACAGCCAAGCCGAGAATGAGAACTACCATGAATGTATTTTAATGACAGACCGACTTCAACACCAGATACCCAAAGAATTTCAATACCAACCATGTAATCTTTACAAACCAGACAGGGCACTGTGGGGTTGATATCTGGCCCTACAAATGTGTACACTATGTATGACCCCTGAAGCTGTTGAAGCCAAAGCATCAGTGCTCTTGTTGTGTTTCAGCTGCACTGGTTTTGTTTATTGCAGGGAAAATAAAATAATGAAGAACCTACTACCACGCCTGGAATTTACTTGGTGCGACATCAAGTAGGAACTACATGTATCTATACCAAACAAGACCTGTCAAGGTCTAATAAGCCAACTTTATAGAACTTGCCAGGTTGTTTCTAGATGCATTTAATAATAATAATAATTATTATTTTTGGGAGGCTTATCATCCTTACTGGCAGCTGAGAAGCTTGCGAAGGACGCAGCTATACGTGTTCGAGCTGCAGGCATTCAAGGGCGCCTTCGACAGCCAGCCACGGAGCACAGTCTGAGATCGAAAGTGTTTGGTTTTTCCGGAGGGAGGAAAACCGGATGGCCCGGAGAAAAACCCTCATGGCACAGGAGAGCACCAACGCACAACTCTACTCACATATGGCCCTAGCCAGGACTCGAACTGGGGACACATTGGTGAGAGGCGAGCGCTTTACGCACATGCCACCCCAAAACCGCCATTTCCAAAACTTATAACTTTCAGGAAAAAAAGTACATAGAAAAGTTCCCCATCTCCTACTTAGAAAAGTTCACCCTCTCCTACTTAGAAAAGTTCACCATCTCACAGTCTTTCTTTTAAACTGTTCAAAGCAAAGAACAATGGGTGTGAACTTTCAGAGATAACGGTTAACAGTTAACAGTTAACAGTTCACAATGTGTGACTGTATGTCCTGCTTGACAACATCTTTAACTCACACACAGTTATCACCTGGAATGGTATGCATCACGGACTTTGCCTGGCTTAGGGATAGGGGTAGTCGGCGTTGGGTAGCAGTAGAGTAAGGACGCACCATCCAAACATACCACAATGTTCTTGTTTTGTTGACCATTTAGGAAATTTAATTTCAAGTTTATAAAGACATTTTCTTGGGGAAATTGTTAATTTTTATTGGGCGATTTATGGAAAAGCTTAACTGTTCCAAAACCATTGGTTTTTTGCTCTTTCTAAATTTAACAACCTTAGCCACCCCAGACCCATCAAACTCCAACAGCATGGTTTGTTTTTTTCTGTTGGACTAAGGACTGCACTATAGTAGTAGGCCTACATGTAGTATTAAACTGATTACGCTGTACACAAGGTACCAGGCAAACTGCCACCATGCATTCCATGTAAATCAGAGTTCAACAGTTTGGGTGTTGAGTTATCGCATAGTGTTTGGTTTTGTGAGAGTTTGGATCCTTATGTCACTGTAGGAAACATTTTCCCTCAAATTTTTTGAATTTTTGCCAATTAGCAAGCATCTTCGACTAGGTAAAAAGTACATGTACCTTCAATGTGGCAGTACCTTTGACTAGCCAATACCTTTAACTAGCCAGCAACTCCAACTAACCAGTACATCTGACTATAGCCAGTACCTTTGACTTGCCATTACCTTTAACTAGCCAATACTTTCAACTAACCAGTACCTCGGACTACAGCCAGTACCTTTGACTAGCCAATACCTTTAACTAGCCTGCAACTCCAACTAACCAGTACCTCCAACTACCCAGTACCTCTGACTATAGCCAGTACCTTTGATTATCCAATACCTTTGACTACCCAATACCTTCAACTAACCAGTACCTCTGACTATATAACCACTACCTCCGACTAAACCAATACCTTTGACTAGCCAGTAGATTCAACAAGCCAGTACCTCCAATTAGCCAGTACCTCCGACCAGCCAGTACCTCCGACCAGCCAGTACCCCCGACTAGCCAGTACCCCCGACTAGCCGGTACATTTGACTAGCCTGAAAACTTCTGACTAGCCTGTCGGAAAATTTGATCATTTCTGTTGTGTGGTCATCACCAAAAGAATTTCACTTTCAGTCAGTCACTATAACCAAAACAAATTCACAACATAACAGTGAATATATATTTGTTTTATTTAGTTGTAATGACTTGCCTTGTTGCAGAACCTAAGCACGCCTGATTGCTTCGTTCTTGAAAGGGCAAGGGCACCAAGGCATCTTCTCTATGAGAAAATTGTTAATATGTACTAGATCATTTCAAGGGCACCAGGGCCATGACCGGTGGCAACAGAGACAATAGACCTTTATCATGGTACAGCCATCTTGTTTTTCTCCCATTCAAATCAGTGTAACCAAACCGAGGCTGGTAGGGCAAATAGTCAGGTTCGTTTTTGACCAACGAACATCAACATACATTACTGTTATTGGATGCAGGGCACATGACCAAGATGGTGGCAGCATGATAACGGTCTATTGTCTCCGTTGCCTCTGTTTAGTATCAGACCTGCTGTAGATGCAAATTTGAAAAGCCCAACAGTTCTCTCTTAATTGACCCCTAACAGATCCCTTGCATTTCATCGTTGAGGTCAAAAAATAGAAGCGTGCGTGCGTGTACTCGTCGTGCACAACTCACAGCCAATGATTGGTCTTCCTTGTTCCTTGTAAATGCAAATGCACATAGTCACTTCTATTGCATAATTTTCCCACTTGTCATCCATTCCATTCCCTATGATTCAATCTTGCTAAATAAACACTGTTAGCATTCTAATATTTACTAATGTATCAGCTGGCATGGATTTAGAATTAATATTAATGGCTGGATCCCGCCCCCTCCTCCCTCCTCCCCCCCCCCCCCACCCAACCCACAAACTAATCTCATGTTACTTTCCTACACTGGGTGAGATTAAAATGTGTTGAGTAATTACAGACCTGTGTCAAATGTTCCGTTTGTTGGCAAGTTAATTGAGAAAACTGTTGTCGAACAGCTTTATGAATCTTTGGTGTGTTTTGAATTCATATCAAAATTCCAGTCTGCCAATCGTCTGTATCACAGCACTGACACTGTTGAAAGTTAAAAACAATATTTTACACTTATTGTGTTCATATGACCAAAGCAAGAACATTTCAGCGTTTTAGTTTGTCTGTAGGCAATCTAATAAATCATATAAAGCTAGTAGTATCTTCAAAGCACCATAATAAAATAAAAAAATAAAAAGTTACATATTAACATATGAAGGGCTCGAATTTGACACTGGACCACAGGCCCGAGGCCAGTGATTTTAGCATCAGGCCAGTAAATTCATGACCGGACAAGTCCGGCGATCTTGTGTTTTTGACTTCTGTTCAAATATTGACTTTCAGTCTGATAAAATTCTTTTCAAATCTATTGAGTTCTGAAGAATAATTACCCGTACTACAAAAAAGGATAAATAATCTTCTCTTAGTGCTTGTTCAAATTAAAACATTTCAAATGTTAAACTGTGTAGGTATTTTTTCCCCCTCTCATTTCAAATCTGGTCTTGTAAAAAATATTCTGGTTCAGTACACACTTTGAGCTGCATATTAGCCCTGCCATCTAAAGTATTGCGTTCTTATCCAGTAATAAACCACAAGGGAAACTGACTGGGTTCATTACAAATCAAATTTTGAACGAACAAAACAAAATTTGACTCTCACACGGTAGAGCACGCTATTCTGGAGGTTGCAGGTTCAAATCCTGCTGTTGTTGATTTTTTCTTTGTCCAAGCAAAATTTAAGTGTTATTCTTGTTCACCTTTTGGGCATCAAGGCACTCTCATTATGATCTTAACACAACCAGGGCCTAATTTGTTGTGGCTGTTTACAGCCGATAATTGCAAACCTAAGTTCATTTATAATCAGCATCTGCATGTAAATTTGACTTATTTTGATGTAACGTTTTGAACAAATTTGCCATGCTTAGGCAACTTACAAAACTAAATCTGAACCACAAGCAATTTTCTTAAAACTAAAAGCATTTATATATTTCCTAGGTTTGATACCAATGCAAACTTTAGAGAACTCTAGTTTAGCTTTCAGATTTTAAAAACCAAAAGTTTGTTTTTTAACAACTGATCTTATTGACCAATGTCTCATGACACTACATGTTGACAAAAGAGCCCCCCAAGCTTGGACTTTTTGGAGCCGGAACTTTTGATATTCACCAAGTGTTCACAGCTAGAAAGAACTCAAATTTTATGAGGATGGCAGTTCACAATATTTAAATCAAATGTTGATATGGAGGAAGTGGCAAAACCTAAAACCTCAACCAGCTGTTAATTTTACAATTTACAGATGTTATCTGTTATAATATACAGTACAAACTGTAAAAATCACTTATTCTTACCTGCCATGAAATTATGCAATGAAATGTACTCAGGGGCAGTTTCTGTACAAAAGGTAGACATGGCCTAAGAAAGTTTGAGTTTACAATCAGTGAAAATAGCGGTCTGGGGAATAGAAACGTTCTATGGAGATACAGGACTACCTGCCACAGCCTTAGTGCACTATTCAACAGCTGTTTGTTCATTGTCACATTGAAAGGACCCTTATCACGCATCAGCGCACAGGGCATTATAACTTCAACTTGCATTGTAAAGTAACTGTGCCCAGCTATATTTGGGCCAGACATATTATGTAACCCCCATAGGGTTGACTTGGCATGTGACAAGCATGTCTAAGTGGACTGTGAAATATGGCCAAAGGTAAACCCACTGTTGACCGCTCAGCCTTGCCAGGTACTATACCCTGACTAGGGCGAATGTATAGGATTAGGGGGGGGTGAAGGGTACCAGTCTGAGATGTGGCGCCAATACCCCTCAGATTGTTTTTCAGAGTTTCATATCCGTTTTTAACCTTGTGAAGTATTTCACAATCATTCTTGACCAACCTGTAAATTACGGGCAACTTTTCTTGATCAATCTGGAAATAACAGGCAACTTGTATCTATCGTCTTTCTCCTGAAGACAAACGGAATATACTGTTCGAAACATCGAGACCACACCGGCTCTTTTCAGAGCCACCACTCCTCACAAAAGAGATTTTTACATGGTTGTACCTACAATTTTACTAGTTTACTAGTTGTAGTTTCCTATCTTTCACACCATGCAAAGCTCCAAACACCACTATCTTGTAACAAAAAAAAATACACAAGCATTCTGAGCGGCATTGATGGATGGAATTTACCAGATATGGTCCATTAACAGCACAGAAAAACTACATTTAGAAGCAAGAATGATAATCCAAGCTGCTCCAATAATTACATGGCACCTGCAAATCATGCACAAAACCGCCCAAATTTAGAAACAGACCGAATAATAATTTGCTGGAATTTAACAAACAGCGAGTCTGTTTGAATTGCTTGCAAAAAAACAGGATTGGTAAAGCTGATAGTGCAGTGTTCTTACTTTATGTGATTCAATATAGGCCTAGAAATGAGAAAAACAAGCACGTTCAAAAATTTCGGCTTAATCTAGTGTCTGAGTCAAGAGAAAATCGTTTAAAAAAAAAAACATGCACACTTTTCAGCATGTAAACACATCATCATTAATTTCAATTGTTACAACCATATTCTTAAAATCGGGGTCTTCAAATTCTATTTTCTCAACTTTGACAGTACTTCAGACAGAAATACTTCTAGGGAAGATTGGTAACTGCATAATCAGTGAGCCTTTAGACTGCTACTGATAAGCTACAGAAGAGCATTCAAATAAAAAAAAAAAACAGGGTGTCCAAAAGACAGGTCGCCCCTCTGCCAAACACCATGACATGTCGTTATTTCAGATGATTGATGAGATATTTGAAATGTTAGGGTCAAAGGGTAATAAGCATGGGTGCGTTCCAATCCAAGTCCCTCCACTTTCTAATAGTGACTAGCCACTCAGTGACTTGTTTCACTCGTAGTCCACCACCTTTTTCACTTGTCCGTGTTCATAACAAACTAGGGATCCTGTTTTTCAACACTGAACTAGACCATCGCACCACTTGGACAGAATCTGACTGCTTCTCGGGTGTTTCACTTTAAGTAAAGTAGCCTTTGGCCAGCAAACCACTGTTAGGGGAAAACACTGCCTAGGTAAACGTCTTTGAGAAATTCTGAACCAAAATTATCTGAAAAAGGATGTAAAAAAAAAAAAAAAAAAAAAGGTAAAGAGGTTTATGTGAAACGACGAACAAACTTATAATAATTATCATGGCTGAGCAATTTTGTTTTTTCTCCCAAACATCTCAATATAAACTACGAAGAAACATGTCTTGACTAATGACGTCATTACAGGGCCTGATTTCCTTCAAAACAAAATGGCCGCGTCGATGAACTGTCTGCTTGTAATCCCAAAAAGGGTATAGGAGATTGAAGAAGAATTTCTTCAAAAAAAAAAAGAGGTAATTTCACTTGCAATTCCACCGAATGGAATCTATGAAGTCAAAACTGCCAGAAATATTGAAGTATACAGTGCTAGGAACTAGTTGGATGCCCTAACACTAATAGGAAGATGGAACATACAGTGCGTTATAATTGTTTTTTTAGCAATTCTTAAATGCAGCCACTGAGGTTGAAGAGCGGATGTTGTCGGGGACATTATTCCTGTTAAGGCAGGGGGGCCAATATAACTAAGAGCCAGCAGATTTGGATCAGGTAGGACCAGGGGGGGGCGGACACGAAAAAGAAAAGGGCGCCATCAACGTTGATACTCGTCTCATTCGTGAGCTAGGAGTATTCAAAGTGAGTGGATCACTTGTGAGTGGATCCTTAGGCAACTGTCACAGTGGTAAAATGGTGAGAGGCTTAGAGGGGTGAGATGGGGCTGAAGGGGTGAGATGGGGCTGAAGGGGTGAGATGGGGCTGAAGGGGTGAGATGGGGCTGAAGGGGTGAGATGGGGCTGAAGGGGTGAGATGGGGCTGAAGGGGTGAGATGGGGCTGAAGGGGTGAGATGGGGCTGAAGGGGTGAGATGGGGCTGAAGGGGTGAGATGGGGCTGAAGGGGTGAGATGGGGCTGAAGGGGTGAGATGGGGCTTGGGAGTTGATGGATTTCCAGATGATCAGGATGATTTTGACTTTGATTCGTTGCCTGTGCAGTTCATTCAGTACCGGGGATATGTGGAGTGCGACAATTGAGTTGCCGACACTTTGTCATGGCAGACAGATACTGTGGATGTGTGGCTAGTATAAGATTCAGCCTGATGTAAAAAAACATGGCATTTTTAGTGGCATAAAACCATAAGACAGCCATAAAAATTGTTCGCGTTCGACGGACCACTTTTTTCATGCATGATGACTAGGGGCCCCCTTGGCTCTCAAAAAAAAATAATTTCTAATTTTCTATTATCGACTGTAAACCAGATATTTTCTGGTCGTAATGAGTGAAAAATTGGCGGTCAGACTCGGCATCTTTCTGTGTACTGTAAGCTTCCGTCTGAAGCTATAAAAAAAGATACAAAATTCACTTTTGGAAAACTACAACAAGTACAAAATAGCAGTTACATACGACAAGGGCAGACGTACAGTTTACAAAATAAATACATACAAACTAGACTCATGTAACTGGGGGGCTGTACTCCTTTTAAATGTCAAAATCTCAACAACAAAATAACGTCAAAATCTCAAAAAAGGAGTGATTTTGCCATTATTGGTCTCACTACTTAGTGAGAATGATAATGACATTATCGGTCTTACTCGTTAGTAAGACCAATAACGTCAAAATCTCAAAAAAGGAGTACAGCGCCCAGTTACTGGGTGTGGGTCTACGTACAAACAGCATTTTTATTACTAAGGCATTAGGCAATCTCTGACTCTGGACAGCAGACTTCCATGTGTTTGTCACCTTTTAACTTTAGCCATCCCGTACCAAAAACTACCAATCACAAGTATTCTATATTTGTGCATTTTAATTTTATATATCCATTAATTCATATTAAATTGTTAATCATTTTTTATTTGTCCTATAACATGACACCGACTACCTGAACAGAGCGTGGTTAACAACGTACATGAACGTAAGTCAGACGACTGCGACAACGTTGGCAAGGTCTTTCGAGACTTTCGGGCTTGCTTTTTAAATTTTCGCTCAAAAATCAAGCACTAAAACTCCACTGCACCGACGGTCTGACTGGCTTTCCCAACCCATTTACTCTTTCCACCAACAAAAAGACCAATACTATTCTTTTTAGCGTGGTTCTTCCACTTCATTTTGACGTAAAGCGACAAGGAAACTTACCAACTTTCCCGGCAACCGCTGTGTGTTTGCATAGCGTTGTGGCTGCACGTACCGTACGTACACCTGTCTCTCGGAGGCAGCCACACTGACAACATCACCCGGTAAAATTTTCGAAAACGCCGGTACTGTTTTTACGTGACCTCTCGCTGGAAAAACCGCCGGCTTTTTCCTCACACGTGCAGCCCACAGTGCCTTGCTGTTTCTTCGGTTGGAAGCTTATTTTGAACTCTTTGAAGAGGATCCTATGAACTTGGCAGGGAGCCATTTCTTCTCGGGCGCAGTCCTGGCGTTCCGTTGCTGCGGGAAAAAACCGTCATATAGTCAGTCCGTTTTGCACTGTTTCTTCTCAAAAAAATTAATAAAAAATGGTAGGATTGACCGTACCTGAGAGCTAGCTGTGTACATGCAGTCTAGACGAAACTGAAAAACGTAGCGGCTAATAAGAATTTGAATGCGCCTGCAACTACGTCAATTTATACATACATGTTTTACACTTGAGAACGAATTCAAATGCATTTATTTATACAACTGTCAGGGATAACACAATTTCGTTGATGAAATTGGGGAAAATAATTCACATTTTAACAAAAAATGTATTGTTTAACCCCCAGACTGTTCAAGTTCTCCCAACCCCATCCCCTTTGGCCGCTCTTTTGAAGTCTTGTCTGGCAGAGTCGAGCTTGATTTAGACGCCACCATTATTTTCAAGGGTAGATTTTTTTCAATGTGTCAATAATATATAAATTCTGCGCGTTTGTGAGTGTACTTTTAAACCAAGACACTAAACAACCTCAACTTAAGTCTTCCTTAAATTTAAATATTATACCAGGACATTTCATAATCACGTCAATCCTGAAAAACAATCAAACCAGGGAATTTCGACGAAGCGAAACAGCAATTAATTTTACCGTACTTCAGTAAAACTTGACATAATATTCCAGAAACATTTTGCGTGGGCAAAGATAATAATGGTTTTAAATTCAATAAAATAATTATGTTTCATTTAAAACAAAATTCTACATTTGTATGTATTCGGCAAGGAATACTTAATTCTTATGCAAGTCCTCAATGTAAACACTAATAGTTAAACATTCTGCAAGAACCAGTTGATAAAATTAGTAAGACTTTTTGTCAATACATTTCTCAAGTGATAAACATTTCCGCCATTTCAAAGTTCACGACCATCCCTCAAAGTTTAGTGGACTATTCTAAGCCTCAAAGGGCGCGAATTTTAATAGGTTGGTCCCCTGTCAATCAATTTAACACCTGGCGGCTCAACGCGCAAACAATGCGTATAGACAATGGATTAACATACATTTTTCCATGTTTCTTAACCTAGGCGAGGATTTTGGCCTCGGACCACTCTAGGGTGAGGTTTAGCAACGGTTAAGGACATTTTGAAGAAAAAAAACCCTCTATTTTAAATAGCACCACGTTTTTTATCATGACATTTTTGTTCAATTTTACTACTGTTTCAATGAAGTCCATGCAAACAAAACAAAGTAAACAAAAATATAATTATCTTGTGGCAGTATCCCGATGCAGTTGACTGATGCAGCACTTAGAAGGAGTGTACAAGATTCACTGGGATATTGGCGAAGAATTTTCTCCTTGTGTATCAAATTAATGTTGGTCCTCTCTTAATTTTCAGAACTTGAGCACTGTATTCAAAGCCCAGGTTTTCAATAAACACAACATATATTTATGTATTTATTTTATTTTAATTCTTTGGACAAAACAACAGGGCCTACGAGCAGAGGAAGGGCAAAAGTATATTTAAAAAAAAATGTATAGGCCCTATATAAAACTGTCGTCGAAAAAGAACTGCCCTTCCCGGACCTCACTCATTTTAAACAATATAAAATCGATAACACAGACGGAAAACTAAGAATTAGGCTAAACGCAGAAAATTACAAGTAAAAGATTATGATATAGGCTTATGATAGGGTTATGATTCTATGATATCATCAAATTGATATAATCGACTTCTGGAGACTCATAATTAAGTTCGATGTGGTCCCGCCGTTTCAGTGAATAAGGCAACGAAAACAGGATTGAGTTTTGTCAGATGTTTTGTTCATATAGCGGGCTTACTCTGATTATACTGTTATGGAAATAATTTGCAACCGTGATTGTGTCTTCAAGTGTTGTGCTCACAATGAGCCTCTTCGAAACCGCGGCTATAAAAGGCTTCGGGCTTCGTCAGTTATTTTTGAAACTTGACGTGTGCTTTCCGGGTGCTCCAAACAGGCAGACCCGGAGCCGAAGCCAGATCGAGCCCGAGCTGTGGAGTTTCACTCCAGACGATTCTTTGGACGAATTGGTAACTTTATAAACAGTTGGTATAGAGCGCCGGCACGTTCAACCCGGAGGTCGCACGTTCAGATCCCGTTCCTATCAATGTGTCTTTGTTCACCCCCAAAACTGACCCAGTCAGTTTTCCACGGTGGTTTATTTATTCATTAATGCATTTCATTACACATCAAACAGCACACTTAATAGCGCCCATAACAGGATGAATGTATGAAACGAGAAGAATTCAGTGTGCCAGTTTTAGATGTGGGAGGAAAACTTCCACTTGGGAAAACCCACGCACCTGAAAACCCAAATCCACATGGGCAAGGCTCCGGTCTGAGGTGGGGATTTGCACCCGGTCCACAGAGCTGCAAGGCAGGGAAAGAAACCACTGAGCCAACCTGGTCTCCCTTTATTACCGGTACTTGATAACTTCACTGAGCTTTCAGATCTAAACTGTTTTACCTTTTCGATAATTCCCATTCCTTTGTAGCCTTTTAGCCACTAATGATTAGAATTTTCCCCCAATTTAGATCTTGAAAAGACGCCCATGCTAAAATTCTGGTATCGTCCAATAGTGTTCCTGTGTCAATTTAGCGTTCCCAGCCGCAATATTATGATATTGTATAAATAATAATTTTATAAGAAAAATTGAAAATGAATAACATTTGCTTGAATGTAATTTTTTTTTTCAAAAAGAAAACAAATGTATTTGGTGAAAGTTTAATATATACATAAAACAATCGATCGATCGATCAATCGATCGATCGATCAATCGATCGATCGATCAATCGATCGATCGATTATGCCCAATCTATAGCATTTTCGTAAGAAGTAAATAGGCCCCCGCTTTATTATTTCAGAAGGTAAAAGCTATCGTGAGAATATCCTTTAAGTGTTTTCCAAATAGAGTGTTTTCCAAATCATAAGTCGGAATTTTTTGAAATAATTTAACCAAAATAGATTTGCAGTGGTGTTTTGATTTTTTCTTCTGGAAAAAAATGGCAGATGTTAAAAAATCTGAATAAGATTGCAATAATTTTATTTGATGTTTTGTCAAAATCCTTTTAAAGCAATCCCTGAACTGTGACAAAACAATAATCTTTATTTTCCTTGTTTATATTGTTTTTATTGTGTCCCTTTCCCCTTTTTTCTTCCTTGCTTTCTTCTTCGTGTTTTGTTCCTTTCCAATCTCCCCCTTCCGCTCCCTTTTCCCGTCTTTCTTTCTTTGTTTTGTATTTTTTTTTAAAGGAAAGAAAATAATTAGACATTTCCTTTCCAAAATCCAGTCTTATTTGTAACAATATTTGAGTATGAGCGTAGATGTTATATTCATTATTTCAACTTCACGTACTTTTCATTGTTGAACATATTTTTTTTAAATTATTTGACTGCAATGTATGTTTTTCGACAGACGGTTCAGTGTGCGTGAGTTGTCAGTAAATTAACCGGTCAAATTTTAATGCGCACAATGTTCTAATAATAATATAAAAAATATATTGACTGTTTTTGTTAATCAAGTCATTCGAGGACGCAATTTAGGTCTATACTGTTTTTGAACTTTTATCACCAATCATTAGAATATTCCCGATATTACAATAACATAATTATATATAGGCATATAGATAGAGATTAAAGCATCATACACAGGAAATGTTTTAAAAATGCCTTCATTTAAAACAAAAATACAGATACAAACATGTTTAATAAATATATTAGTATAAATAAAAAGACATAATAAATAATAGATACAGACATATGTTATAATATAGACATTTATTTGTAGTTTTGATACATGAGTAAGATATTTAAATATAATTTGTTTAGTGCTTTGAATAGTCCTCACTGAAATAAACAATGCAAAAGTAATAATTACGTAGTCAAAAAAGGTATTTGACGTTGAGGGCGGTGTTTATCATTAACGTTTATCACGCAGACAGTTAAGGCCGTTATCTGTTTGTATTTTGGTTCATTACTGGTTGCACGTACACTGAGCTGATACTAGTGAGAAAATCATGCACAAATCCTCGTGAATAATTTGATAAACCCACAATTTTTTTCCTGCGAATCGAAGATGTTAATATGGCTTTTTATGGATTATGGTTGCTTTTCAACCTGCTGTGGATATTTTGGGTACACAAGTCCTCTAAAAAAAAAAAACATATGTCACTGACAAGCGTAGGGCACCTTTTCCAAGATGGAGTCTGATGGGCAGTTTGCTAGTTCAAGGGTGTTTTCTTTTTGGACTGGCATAGCTTAAACATTCAACAACCAACCTGCCAAAATTTGAAGAAGAAAAACGTGTAATTGTCAGCAAATATATTTGATTTGATTTTAAGAGGCTAAGCGACTTTTATTTATTTATTTTTTAGTATTTGTTTTTACATTTTAGCATTAAATGTTGGTTGACATGGGGATCTTGTTGTAGCGATGCACCCATCTGGCGGGAAATTGATGTTAAATGCATGCCAAGAGTATCTGCATGCATGAATTTCACATTGGAAGCCATTACATCCAAACAAAATGCGGAAATAAATACATTTTAGAAAAACAATCCAGACAAAGAAAAAAACTTATACATTCTCGAAATTTTTGAAGGTGAATTGAACACAAAATAGGCCTCTGCGTTCTTTCATTTTTTTTGAAAAGAACTGATTTGATGTCGAGTGTTATATGTAAACATGTTTCTTATTTCTGGTTACACAATCAGAATAAATTAGATTTTCAGCTTCTCTCGATAAAAGTGTCCAAGTCAATAGCTTTGGAAAAAGTAATTATTTCACATTCTCTAGCTTAAATAAAAAAAACCACACCATATTGTTAAATTAATTTCATCAAAACTGTATTGGTCACGTTTTAGGAAAAACAATAAAAAAACGTTTATGTTTTGTCGAGGGGTTTTGAGCACGATCATGTAAGTCCTATTTCATGATCCAATAGACTGATCCATTAACCCCCTTCCTCTAAACATATTGACCAATCACAGCATTGGCTACATCACCACTGTACACGTGGGCAGCACAATGCGTCTCTTCAACTGTAAGACACGAACGAGCGCGCTATAAGTATACGCGCACGATTGTTTACACTTTCCAATAGGATTTTATCGTGGCGGAGTTTTGTCGGACTTTTGGTGGTGTAGCCAAGGTTGTGATTGGTCAACACGTAAGGGGGCGGTGCTTAATGGATCGGTCTGTAAACGGCTATCGAAATGAGGAACGATGCGGGTTTCAATAGAGGGTTTCCAAAAGCCATCTCAAAACGTTCTTGAGAAGACATTTTTTTTTGCTGAATAATTGTATTTAACGTCAGGGATGTATTTGTTTTTAAAATATTTGTCAAAGATTCAAAATTGTTTAACGTGTGCTAATGAGATCTGTAATCGATTAGTTTCGGTCAATGGCTGTCCAGTTGCAATATTATTAACTTATCTGTACGGTTGATATATTAATTATAAAAAAAAATCTTGTTTGTTCTTAACTTCTTCAATAGTTATGCGCTTTTGTTTTGAAACAACCTGCACTCTAAAAACCGAAGTGTTAAATCAACACTAAAAGAGTTCGTAGTCAGTGATAACACTTTGAGAGAGCTAAATGTAACTCAAATGAAGAGTTAAATTTACACTATTCAGTGTTAAATCTCAGCTTCTGAAACGCTAGTTTGACACTTTTATAAGTTGAATCTAACTTCATTAAAGTGTTGTCACTGACCGAAACCTTTAAGAGTTGATTTAACACTTTCATTTTTTTTTTAGAGTGTGTAGGCCTACGCCATGAACGCGCACAAAATCCCCGGCAAAAATGCAGCATATTTTTCGAGTTAAAAACACGCCCATCAAATGAGATGGAATTCTTCACAAGTTGTTTGTATCTACAGTTTTTTGTTTGTGCATGAAACATGTACAAAGTGACGTCTTGAATCAAGGCTAGAACTGTATAGATACGTCATTTGTGGGAGAGTACATTCCTACCCCCCCCCCTCCTTAGCTTTCAATTAAACACGTCATATAGCCGAACTGTAAAAATGTCATCAAGCAAGTCCATTCATTTTAGTGAAAACAAAGGGCAAATTGTGGACGTTTTGTCAGGAACTTTCTACGACTTAGTATTTCAAAAGGAAATGTTTCCCTGGTGGAGTTTCATATTGAAAAACTAATATCACTTTTTTTTTTCTTCAGGTATTAATAACAAATTCTCTGTCTCCTTTTTGGTTGCTGACTGGAAGAGTAACATACAGACATGAGGATAATGCCCCGCTTAAACCCGGCCCCCTGATCCCCTCCATCGGGCCCTTCGCACCTAGCCTGACCACCCTCGGCTATGTGGTGGAACGATCCCCTTTTTAGATGCTGATAATGCAGACAAAATCATCTACATATCGTCTAGACTGGACGCATAAAATGTTATCAATTATTCGCTCGATTGGGGGGCCCAATTTCGGGCGAATGTTGATTTTGGATGCATTTTGAGAAGGGGATAACATTCCCCTCGTTAGAATATGTCAAGGAATACAGGAATAGGGAACTAAAAATCATCCGCTCAGTTTATTTTAACTTCACCACCGTTTGGAGTGGCACAACTCCGTCATTTGTTTTTTAAGGATCTCGATTTGACAGAAAGAAATTCCACGAGGAATCCATTCCACTTATAAATATTGATTTTGTAGGTTAGAAAATATCGGTGGATGGGGGGGAATCTCTTGTGGTTTTTTTTTTTTTATAAAAGGTACAATACAGGATTGGTATTCATCCATTTTTTTTTTTTTTTTAAATATTAGTATCAGTCTGAAAGTTTACTGTTTATGAAGTTCATACCAGTATAGTAATCTTCCATAGAAATATTTTTGTCGAAAAAACAGAATTTGGAGACCCCGATTTTAATTTCGGCTGTACAAATCGAAAATAAGATCAGTGTGTGTACATATTGTACACGCTGAAAAGTTAGTGTGCACGTTTTTTCACTAATTTCTCCTGACTCAGCCGACGGATTGAGCCCAAATTTTCACAGGTTTGTTTTGTCATGTATAATACTGAATCACAGAAAGTAAAGAACACTGCACTATTAGCTTTACCAATCCCGTAGTTTACCTTAAGGGACAAAGGCCGGGAAGTTACTACAGGAAAAAAAAAAATAGTTTCACTTAAAAGTAGACTGATTATATTACCATAAAGCTCATAAATAAAATGATGAGGATGTAGTGTCTTCAAAAATTATGTTCAATGGATGAGCAATAGGAATAAATAAACGAACTTATCTCAAAGTACCGAATAAAAACGATTTTAGGTTCCGCAGTTTTAGGGAACGCCAGGAAGAGAAATGATAGATAAATGAAACATAAATAAACAAACGGCAAACAACACTGTACAGTTACGCTAAAACCAAACATGCAGCTTGGTCTGATTAAGCCTCGCATCACGACCAACAAAGGTATAAACAAGCGTAACAGGCATGGGATGAATTCTTCCGTCGTTGCACCCATCACAAGCAGCGATGTCATTTTTCTTTCGCCCCCCCAAAAAAAAACAACAACAAAAAAACAACAACAACAACAACAAACAGACAAACAGGCAAACAGGCAAACAGGCAAACAGGCAAACAGACAAACAGACAAACAGACAAACAGACAAACAGACAAACAGACACACAAAAAACAAACAACCCCCACATACAAACAAACAAACAAACAAACGGTAAAGTTTTTTTTAAACAAAAATCAAAATAAAATATTTAAATATCAAGCAATAAACCACAAGGGAAACTGACTGGGTAAAATTAAGCCGCTGGTCTCAGGTTCCACTCCCGCTCTAGTCAATTTTTCTTTGCTCACCCCAAAATTAATAAAATACTTAATGCGCAAAACTTGGTCTCAAAATAATGCGCGGATTACGGGACACAAACTTTGTTTCAGATTTTTTGTTTAGCCAATTAAGTTTACTGCACGGGTTGTGCTCGCACAGATAGCCTTGGGGTTATCTAATTATTTTCCCTTTTGTATCAGATCTTAATTGGCAAACTTCACCGCACATACATGTACTTCGACATTCGTGAGTTATTTATGGCAAAAAAACACACCCACATTTACTGTATCGCCATTTTTTTTTCTTCAAAGAGTGAACATAACGATGGTGTAGACCTAAAGCTTGAAAATAAATATTGACAAATTCGCACATGACTTTACATGGTATAAAGATGTTCGTGGTGAAATACTTTTGACTGAAATGCTAGCGTTTTTGAGAAATGTGGGTAATAAAACAACCACTTTCGATCGAGTCCAAACTCCGATGTTTGAAAATGATTTTTTTTCCCCCACATTTTTTTCTTTACTTCGATGACTGATCAAGCTTGAACTTCCCTTGGACTATTATTTCATGTATGATGTTGGGTCACACAAGGTGCGGGTTATAACGGTCTTTTGAGTTTAGAAAATTACCAATGTCCGATGGCCGCGTGCTTTCAAATTTACATTGGACCTTTTGAAAATACTGCCGCGTATACTTTTTGTTTAAAGCCCCATCAACTCAACATTGATAACAAGTCTGTAGATGCTTCCATTCTTTGCACAAATCAAGATATATGTAATATAAAACCAACCTGTGAAAATGTCAGCCCACTTTGTTCTTTCATTTGCGAGAAAACGGTAAGTATACATTAAACAAATTGCTGTACACATTTTCTTAGGCAGACTTTGGGTCTCACATGGGATGAAAATTTGTGGATCCAATTTCATTTATCGTTCCAAAACATAACACTTCAGGCAGAAATATTTCAGGGGAAACTTTTCTACCATCGTTATCTTTATACCAGGTAGGGTATATGTCAATCTGTGAACATGAAGTTTTTCTTTCGTACCAATGTTGAGCTGGGGGCTTTAACATTACTGTCAGTCTGTATGTCTGCGCATAATATACCAAGCTTTACCAGTTTCTAATTATCCCGAACGTTCATTACACCAAGCAAACATAATTACATGCAGTATACCAGACACACAAACACACGAGACCCCCCAAAACATGACGTCATTTTTTTTTTAAAGAAATGGATCGTGTAAACCGGTGACCTATTTTAACATTGGGAACGCAAACAAAATTGGAACGCCGGCGCACTAAATTGAATGATGTTTTTGGAAACGACGAAATTGGCCTAGAGCACTGGTCGACCCGGTAGCACAACCCAACCGACTCTTGTCAGACCCAACACCCAGCCTCTTCAACTTTGAGAGATTTTTGTAGCTGGTATATTGGAAGAATACTTAAAGGTAGAATACAGGATTGATATTTATCTATTTTTTCTATTTATTAGTATACCGGTATCAATCTGAAAGCTTACTGATTATGAAGTTCATACCGGTAGAATGAGTGTAATAGAATGAGTACAAGACAAGAATGGTTGAAGACAACAAAAATTCAACATGGTCAAAATTAATACTTCATTGGTGTGTTTTTTTCCTTTTTTTTTTCTTTTCTTTTTTTTGGGGGGAAGAGTGAATTCATTCCTGTCCTCATTCCCGTATTTTTAAATCACAAGGGCACCGAAGGACAACAGTGTAAGCGCCTTCAAAGTCTTAAAGACAGGCATTGCTCATAAGTTCTTATCAACTGAAGTTAAATCGCAAATAACTCCTCATGAGCTACCGTAGTCTTCAGGGAGAGGCACCCAGTAGTTTGGACCGGGAGAAGGCGGCACAGTCCCACCGGTACATGCCTCGAAACGACCCATGCCCTGGAACGTCGACGTGCTTTGCCAGGCACTCCCAGCATGAAGTAAACACACCAAAAATAAAACCCATTTTATTATGTGACGACAATTCCATAAAACGTGTATGGGCACAAATGTTCTTGCCACTCATGCTCTCGCTTAATAGCTCAACATTGGTAATAAGAAAAACATAAATGTTCACAGATTTACATAGTCCTTACATGGTATAAAGACAATGGTAGAAAACTTTCCCTGAAATATTTCTGCCTGAAGTGTTATCGTTCGTAAATAATAAATGAAAGAAGATAAGAGCCAAAATAAGTTTCCGTCTCAGTGAGACGAAAACTCTGCCTATAAGGAATGCGTACAAAAATGCTAAATGCATTTTTACCGTTTTCTTGCAAACGAAAAAACGAAATGAACTGGAATTTTCACATGTTGGTTTTATTACATGTATCTTGGATTTGTGCAAAGAATGGAAGCATTTACAGTCAGTTTACCAATGTTGGGCTTTAAAACGCTACACTTTAGTGGGTCAAAATAAAATGGGGCACGATGTTCCCTTCTTCCTTACCATGTAAAATATACAACCGAAAATTCAAGCCAGACAGATAAGACTTTATTTCATTGGTAGGATTCAAGAGAAAACTACAACAACTTGTGAAAACTTCAGTTCATTTGTAATTTCTTTGAGAGATTTTCTTTCGGATTTTCTTTCGGAGTGTGCACAACACTGGTAAGAATGAGAAGAAGGAAAAACTTCCCTTGAAATATTTTTGTCTGAAATGCTATAAATGCTTTTAGAAATGAGCAATCGAATAGTTTTGATCTTGCGAGATCAAAACTCGATGTAAAACAAGGGTTTTCCTACTATTTGTGACTCCAATGACTGATCGAGCCCAAATTTTTCACATGTTTGTTATTTCCTATATATATGTAGGGCCACATAAAGTGCGGAAGAGAGAGCCTAATTCGGTATCGACAGACTGAACTATGGTTCTGAAGTACGTCGACAATAAAGGCCTAGGACTTACTCCTCTTGCGACGGCCCAATGATCCAAATCAGTAACCGTCACAACGCAAGGTCCATGTCGGACATAAAGGTCTGTCGGAAATAACGGGTCGTCGGATATTATATGTCGGACATAATGCTTTAGCATAATGGTCCAAATCAATAGTCGGTCACAATTGCACTGAGTCGGGTTCATAAGGGTTTGTCGAATATAATGGGTCGGACATAACGGTTTATTGTCCGTGTCGGACATACTGGTCTGTAACACACGCCTCGTCAGAATTGTGTTTTTAACAACTTTCCAAGACGTAAACCTTTGAATTAAAAAGCTCATAAAAAAGATTTAAAAGTACAACTTCCCTTTCAATCCTGTAAATGTTTATTACATCATTGGTTTTCGAAGAGTCAATGGGGGACATTTGAGAACGCCTTTAGATGCAGCAGACTTGGCCAGGTCTAACCATTTTTCTTGGTAATGTGAGCATGCTCATAACTACAGAAACAATGGAAATTTACCTGGTAAGTCTGCTGCCACCTATCGCTCCAAAGGCTCCCATTATATCCCACATGTCGTACCAGGGCCCAATTTCATAGAACTGCTTAAAAGTAGCCGACCACATAGCAATTATGCTCACCAGATTAAGGTTACCAGCTAAAATGCCAAGTCACATGTACCAACTGTGACTTGTATCCTGCTCATTTTTTCGCTAAGCAGAAAACTGCGAAGCAATATTTGTTTTGCTTAAAGTCCGAACTCAACATTAAAGAAAGACACACATTAATGTTCACAGATTTACATATTCCTTACATGGTATAAAGATAATGATGGATAGAAAACTGTCCTTGAAATATTTCTGTCTGGAGTGATATCGTTTTTGAACACTAAATGAAATAAAGATTCAACAGTTTCTTTTCGTCTCATCTGAAAACAAAACTCTGCCTATATAAGAATGCGTACAAAAATGTTTAAAGCATTTTTACCATTTTCTCGCAAATGAAAGAACGACTCATGAGATGAAATTTTCAGTCTGTTTTCAATCAAAACATCAAACAACTCACTTGCGAAACTTTAATCGAATTCGGTAATCATGCTTTAGTATAAAAAACAACAACAACAACAACAACAACAACGACAACGACAACGACAACGACAACGACAACGACAGCGACATCGACGACGACGACGACGACGACGACAACGACAACGACAACGACAACGACAACGACAACGACAACGACAACAACAACAACAACGACGACGACAATCGATATAAGCAACACATTTAAGTTTCATAACACGATTTTTCGCCAGAAGAAATGTCTCTTTAAAAAAGTTCTCTTTAAAAAAAGTTCTCTGAACGAACTTTGACAGATGATGCCGTTTCAAAACGAAAAACACACACAATCTTTGGCATATATGCTCCGGACAATGCACAAAATACATGTAACATGCAAACTTGATTGTACATGGCTGATGGATGGGAGATATTGCATCCCGGCAATAATTCATTTTAGTTCTTAATTAAAGGTAAAATACAGAATTGGTACTCTCTAAATGTAAAAGAGTGAACATTTCACTCTCTCGCCCGAGTGGTGTAATTTTGGCTCTTTTAAGAGTGAAAACCAATGTGAATCACCCTTTTTGAGTGACATTGGAGTGAACTTCACTCTGATTCAAGTTGAAAATACCCGTCTTTCACTCTGAATAGAGTTGTCCGCCATATGGCTCTTTGCAAGAGTGGTATGGCGGATAAAACGAGTGATGCTTTTTCACTATTTTACATTTAGAGAGTAAAGCTGATAGTGCAGTGTTCTTACTTTGTGTGTTTCAATATATACATGAAAAAACTGGGCTCAATCCGTCGTCTGAGTCAGGACAAAAATAGTGGAAAAAAAATCGTGCACACTTTTCAGCATGTCCTTAATTTCGATTGTTACAGCCGAAATTAAAATCGGGGTCTCCAGATTCTATTTTCTCGACTCTGACATTATTTCAGACAGAAACGTTTCTATGGAAGATTGGTACTGGTTATGAACTTCATAATCAGCAAGCTTTCAGTCTCATAATATAATTGTTTTTATGAATACCAATCCTACATTCTACCCTTTAACTACCACTTTTTATTGGCGGATATTTTTCGTGCATATACTTTCAATGAAAGTTTACAACTTTTATGATCTGTAAAAATAGCTATTAACGAATTCACAATCTAAATTTTCTGGTCAAATCAGCCACAAATCGGACCTAGCATCTCACTGGGGTGTTTGACGTAGACCTATATAATCAGTCTTTCTTTGACGATACATGCAGTTCAAACGATAACAATTTCATGATTGATTACTGGATGAACTTTATATAATCAGTGAGCTTTCAGATTGAAACTATAGTATAATCTAGTTCCCCCCGATAATTACCATTAGTCCTATGCTGACTAAACTTGACCCGGACATCAAACAGAACAATTTTCTAGTCCCGAACACAGAGCCAAGATAAAAACGAATGCTAATTTATACCAGACGTCAAATCAATTTGACACACACAAAAAAAGTTCTGCAGACCTATAACTGACATTCCGAGCAATTGATGGGTTCCTTTCCGCCAGGAAACGCCGCAGACAGAATTAATGAAGGTGGCCGACAAAACGCCCATTTATCAAAATTGAAACATTAAATTGACACGAACAACAACAAAACAAAAACACTGACGAGAACAGTTACCGGTAAATAATTAAGATACTCTCTATAAATGTAAACGAGTGAAACCGCTCTAACTGCAAAGAGCCACATGGCGGGCAACTTTTTTTTATAGTGAAAGACGAGTTTTTTTCAACATGAAAAAGGAGTGTGAAGTTCGCTCCAATTTCACTCAAAAACAGTGATGCACAGTGAGTTTCACTCTCAAATAGCCAAACGGCGAGAAAGTGAAAAGTTCACTCTTTTACATTTACACTGCAAAAACTGGGGTGTTCAATTGATTCTCTCGGTATCTATATGTGACAACACCGACATGGTGTTAGTTATCCCCATTGCTTTATCACTGGTAAAATTAACACCATGTCGGTGTTGTCACATATAAATACCAAGAGAATTAATTTAACACCCCAGTTTTTGCAGTGTACAGAGTAATGCACGGTAAAATCCTTGATCGTTTAAAGGTAAAACCATAGGATTGGAGACTAATTTATTGTGAAGTTCAAACCATCATAATATAGGATTGGAGACTAATTGATTGTGAAGTTTAGACCATCAGTGACAATCTCCCAGAGAAATATTTCCGTCTGAAATACTGTCGAAGTCTGAGAAAATAGCATTTTAAAGACACCATGAAAGCGAAGTTGCTTATTTAAATTGTAGCAATCAAAACAAGCACATTGAACGTGTACAAAATCACTGACAAAACATAAACGGTTACTCTTTTTTTATTTGTACAAATAAAAAAATGCAAATAAAAAATGTCCACAGATTAATTTTCCCTGTTGGTTAAAAAAATTGACGGCGAAGTGAAGTCTTTTATCGTCACTCTTACATCGTCCCTCTTTTTCCAACCCAAATTTTACTTTGTCAAAATAATTAGATATTTATCTTAAAACATTTGGGGGAATTATTGTGTATAGAATCCTGTAAAATTAGTTTTAAAAATAAAACACTTTACCCACCAATCTATCAACAAAGCAATTTTAGGTGCAAATTTTGTATTTATTTATTTGCTTATAACAATGTATTTAAACAGGATAACAAGATAAGCAAAAGCTGTTTTAACATCCTGTAGGGAAAAAATAATATAAAAAACCCAAACTAAATAAGGCCAAAAAAAAAAAAAAAAAAAAAAAAAAAAACCCAACAACAACAAAGCAAGGAAAATAATCCTGAATCCCAAAATAATGTCAGACAGAAACATTCCACACGATTTTGGTGTACAGTATCAAATTTACATGATTCTAGAATATGACAAAATTGCCTATTTCTATTCTCCGATTATGACCAAGACCACATCATTCCTCAAAATCACTCCCCGACATAACTCCGGGTTCGGAGGTGCGCTCATCCCCTCACCGAATTACGGTGACAGTTTTACCGTATGGTTTACCCTCAAAACAGTCGGTTGAAGCTTTAAACATTCCATCTCTCCCACGAATTTCCTAACAATCACAAACAGACACTTTATCTTCAAATGAACAATGACATAAAGACTTACCTTTTGAAAGAAAGTAACGCTGAAGTGAGTCCGGTGTTGATTGCCCCTGTAACGACCAACCAGACAACATTTGGTCAATCACTGGTTTACCACTTCCCCGTACACTATCGTACTTCGGCGTCAGGGTACCAAGGAATTTGGCGGGAATTTGGAACACACAACCGGTATGACATTTTTTTCCTCCTCAGGAACTCATTATAGGAATGCAATTTGGGGCCATCAGATGTGCCAGTGTTTTGTTATTAGGGGGAGAGTGAAACCAGGCTAGTTTTGGTTTTTTTAAGCGGGAAGTTATGCTGGCCTTGCGCAAGCGTGTCTGCCTCCCAAACACAGGAATGTCACATGAGGAGATTTCGCAATTTGGCTCGGTTTCAAAGGCTCTAATGTGAAATAATTTTTCTCGTGTGGGAAAAACTGTTTTTATTTTATGTTAGTGTATTGTTTAGGGTGCAAGAGTACACATTAATTTTATGCTTTATCCTTCAGTTTTGAACAATCATTGACAAAAAATCGTTGACAAAATCAGCAAATGAAATTTGCCACCATCGATTTTTTTTTTTTTTTTTTTAGCGTTTGTTACTGAGGTAATTTTAGATTAGTCTGCGTCCTTTCTCACTGTAATTACAGGTTGTATACTTCGTTCTTGTAGGATCAATCGCAAGACAACGTCTCCTTAATAAGATGTACATCTTTTCAGAGAAAATCTAAATTTTTACTGGAACACTGCAAGGGGCACCATGGCAACGACCAGGGGCATGGAGGCAATTTGCCTCCAGTTTGCCTCCATGAAGTATAGCAGACCAGTGTTTCAGCAAAAACCTATGTGGAAGGAAATGTAGTCTTACACCTTTGTGAAAAATGTGAACAATCGCAAACATAAACCAACATTATTGGCGATTTAAAGCCCCAGCTCAACATTGGTGAGAAGAAAAACATCAATGTTCACAGATTTACATATACCTTACATGATATAAAGATAATGATGGTAGAAAACTTTCCATAAAATATTTCAGCCTGAAGTGTTATCGTTTTACAGTAATGAATGAAATAATCCAAAAGTAGACGAAAACTCTGCCTATATATAGGAATGCGTACGAAAATTCTGGATGCATTTTGACCGTTTTCTCGCAAACGAAACAACGAAATGAGCTGACATTTTCACAGGTTGGTTTTATTACAAACATCTTGATTTGTGCATTTAGAATGGAAGCATTTAAGGTCAGTTTACCAATGTTGAGCTGGGGCTTTAATTGCACATACGATCCATTGAAAAAAAACCCGCTTCTAAGGAATAACATTTGGCGATACATTCTCCCATAAAATAAAAGTATTAAACGGACATAAATATTTGTCGGATGACCTTGTAAAGTAAAAGCAAAGCACCCCAAACATAAATGGATAAACTTTTGAATGTGTGTATTGTGCATCCCGCCCAGGAACCGGTGACGCAATTTTCCAACTGCATTTATAAATACGATTTCCATTAAAAAAAAGACAAGAAAAGCAAACAAAAAAAAAACCGCCGGTTTGACTTCAATAAAAGTGCATTTATTTTTAGCCATATACATATACAAATGACTATTGTGAACTCATTATTACAAGATATAGTTTGACGTTTCTTTCAGTAACTGGTGCGTGTGTGCAGCGCCGTACCTGGGGTAACATTTTAGGGGGTGGGGCACGAGGTGGGGCACGAGCGGGAGCACCATTTTTCCTAGGGGGGCACTTTTGGCCAATTAAAACTGCAGTTTCCGTTTGTATTTTTTTCCTAAACTAGCCCCTTTTTCGGCGCTTGTCTGACGTGTTGAGGTAAAACAAAATACATTCTGCGAGTAAATGATACAAGATAGTTTCAAAAACATTGAAATTACTACGTAAAAAAGCTCATAAAATGTAACATTTTATTCTGGTGATTTTTAATCTCAAAAGTCCGGATTTCAAATTTGGGTGGAGTGGGGGGTGGGGGCACATACATCAGTTTTTTTGTTGTTTTTTTTGGGGGGGGGGGGCTCGTGCACCCCGTGGCCCCCTTTAGTTACGCCACTGGGCGTGTGTATGACAATCGACCACAAAAAAATAATAACTAAACACCCAGGCTTCCCTATGGATTTGTAACTTCAGGCCACAGCCCATGTGCACTACCCGTTTTGTTCCTCAAGACGTAAAAATGTAAATTTTTGTCTAGCAAACTGAGTAAGCTAACACCTAAAACACATGCTATAACGGGTGACAATGTTTTGAGAACTGCGAGTGAGATGAACGCATAATATGTGTATTGTTGTACTTGTAGCTATGCTTCATGCTATTGTGAAAATTGGGATGTGACAATCGTTTTAAATTCACATGTTACAAAATCGCACACCGAATATTTAGTGGGTTGAGATCATACAATAATCTCCTCCAATAAATGTCTGATGCGGAACAAAGCTAACATGGGCACATAGGGAAATGGAAGCGATGCTGGACTGCAGTTTAGTTGGCTCTAATTCTCAGACAACGGCCTCCATTGTATACGCGCATTGTGAAAAAAACAAGAGGCCGGCAAATTTCCACGGACATGCAGGGAAATTCACGAACACAAAGCAGTCATTCTTGTTTCTTGTAGACATGCAGCATGATGAAGTGGCAAAAATAAAATACCCAAGATATCTCACCTATGCATTTCATTGACTCCTTTTGCATAAGGTCGATTTAACGCTTGGCAGTGACACGCGGGATGTACAGATCTATGGCCAAAAAAAAAAAAAAAAAAAAAAAAAAAACCTGAACAAACTCACTTGCATTTTTTCCAGGTGAATTCCGATTCGTCATACGCCGTGGCTTTCTACACGTAACAGCTGATTCCCAGCTCTTCCAGAGTCAAATATGTCGTACTCCATTTCTCGCCAAAACAGCTATCATAAAGACACAAAAAAAGAGGAAGAATGTACGTGGTTAACATGTTGCGCTATGGTTGGGTTATCTGCTCGCGATACGAGCAGGTTTTCTGTCGTGGCGGTGACGGTATAGTGTAATGATGTAGGCGTCTGCAGACTGTGAGGTCAGACGCCAACCTTTGGTGCATCATGGGAGTTTACTTTTCATGTCAAACGCTGAGACATATTTGCACCCGGTGACATTGTTGTCCGCAAGTAGGTCGACTGATTTGTAGGTTTTTTTTTTTGCCGTGGAGTTGTTACGGCCTTTTCCCGCGATCTTTCTTTAGGCTTGCTTGATAACAGTTTAGTGGTATTGACTGACAATGATTGGAAATTCCTCGAATATCATTGTTCATGGCTTATCAAAGTTCCAACTTGTTCGCCAGAGGCAAAATAACATTGAAACTGCACATAATTGAAATAATATCGTACATTTTGAAATGGTAAATTGGCACACTCAATTAAAGCCCCAGCTCAACAATGGTAAGAAGAAAAACATAAATGTTCACAGATTTACATCATGGAAAAAAAAAGATAAGGGTGGTAGAAAAAAATCTTTGACGTATTATCGTTTTTAAATAATAAATAATATCCAAAATTAGTTTTCGTCTTAGTGAGACGAAAACTCTGCCTGTAGGAGGGCGTCAAAACAAATTCTGAATGAATTTGTACCGTTTCCTCGCAAATGAAACAACAAAATGAGCTGACATTTTCACAGGTTGGTTCTGTTATAAAAAATAGCTTGATTTGTGCAAAGAATGGAAGCATTTACAGTCAGTTTACTAATGTTCAGCTGGGACTTTAAGGCAAGATAAGTGGTAATGTATCATTAAAAACACACTTGGAGATACTATGAACATTGAGCAATGAACAACCACAACACAATGGACACTCAAATATTCACACCGATCAAAAGTAAAGAACCCAAAGTCGAATGGAAGGTAAAAGCAAACAGGGCAAACGTGAAAATATGACAGATCATGCTTTTTTTCAACATCGATACTACCTGACCGACTGTCTAGATAAACATTTTCCACAATGGGTATAGAAAAATAGGCTCCAAGTCACGAAAAAAGTCTCCTAAACTTCACTTCTCATTTTATTTGCCATTCATAAGCAGAGAAGAAAGTGCATGCATCGTGGAAACGGTTTTTTTATTTGTATGTAATATTTGTTTGCTTTATTAACGAAAAGTGTTAAATCAACACTTAAATGGTTTGGTCAGTGACAACACTTTTTACAAAGTTAGATTCAACTAAACACAAGTGTCAAACTAGCGTTTAAGAAGTTGAGATTGAACTTTTAACAGTGTAAATTCAACTCTTCAATTGAGTTGCATTTAATCCTTTCAAAGTGTTGTCACTGCCCAAACTCTTTAAAAAGTCTGTATACGTTTGGTAATGATTCTGAAAATTTATGGCAATAATAACTCACTTGGTAAGAAGTACAGCAGCTTTGGATAGTATGATGCATTTTGAGAAACGTTTCACTTCGAAGTACTGCAGTTATGGAAAAATACATCACTTTTTATCCCCCCAAAATGTGAATCTGAGAAGCGTTGTGGCCGTAAACGCTTCTCAGAATGTGCATTCCAATGACGGATACTTCTTCTGCGTGAACACAACCGCTCCAGATTTTTTGTGATATCTGAAAAACGCTGCCACCTTTTGAACTGAAATTTTCACAGGTTAGTTTTATGGCATATATATACAATTATATAGCATTAAGGCAAATGTACGGTTCCAAAAACCAAAGGTATACTTTGCCTTGAAGGGCTGATTTAACACTTTGTGTTTTTTTAGAGTGTATTTACATTTGTTTTCAGTAATTGAATGTTGTGAGTGAGCCCTTAAGTATTTGTAGACATGTAAATTTTCCATTTTGATGTTGTAAAAGTTGGACAATAAACTGATATTGAACTGAATTGAATAATCAGTGTTGCTGGGTGTTGTTTCTCTTTAAAAGCGACCGCCTTGGTGTTAACGGATTTGCTCACAGATCGATTTCCAATATCAACGACGTACCCTATTATAGAGGGTTATTTTATTGTCTTATTTCACTTATTTATAGCTTGCCTTTTGTAAACATTCCACACTATTGTCTTCATCTCTAACATGCCGTCTCCCGATTATTTATCTGTTTATTTGTAATAAATAAATAAATAATAGGTAGGCCTAAACATTTTGACGCTTCATTGTTGCATATTATAGGCATGATCATCTGAATCGGGGATTACACGGTGCGGGTAAAATTGTGCCAGACAAACCATTGTGTCTGACCAAAACATTTTGTCGGACATAATGCTGCGCAACATAGTTATTTAAAAAAAAAAAAAAAAAAAAAAAAAAAAAACTTGGACGCCAAGCATCCCCATGCGAAGTGAAATCGAGTGAATAATTATGACTTCTGTACTTTCTGGTTCAATCATCCATTAATTTCCATTTAAATCCACTGCACAAACACAAAGCCTTAACTTACAGTTTATTACCTATAAACTTTGCAAGCGGCCAACACTAATCATCAAAGACCAGTCTATTCAGCCTATTCTAATTTAATGCGAACCAACATCTAAACGAATATTACAAACCAGTGAAAGTTTAAAATCAGTCGGTCACCGGACTCACGAGAAAATAGTGGGGAAAAAAACCTTACTCTCTTAATGTAAAAGAGTGAAAAAACACTCTTTTTGTCCGCCATGTCACTCTTGCAAAGAGCCATTATGGCGGACAACCCCTTTTTAGAGTGAAAAACATGTATTTTCACTAGATTCAGAGTGAATTTCACTCCACTGTCACTCAAATAAAGAGTAGTGAAGAGTGAGTTTCACTCTCAAAAGAGCCAAACTGACACCACTCTGGCAAGCGAGTGAAATGTTCACTCTTTTCCATTTAGAGAGTATGTTTTCACTATTTTCAAACATCAGGTTTTACACTCGAGAGATCAAATTGTTATACTCAATTCTTAAAGCTTGATGAAATTGCAAGGAAACATATTTTCAAGGGAAATTTTCCAGCATGATTATCTTCATACCACGTTATAGTTTCTGTCTATGGTTTTGTGTAAATCTGTGAACATTTATATATTTTCAAACTTACCAATGTTAAGAACACCTTTTAAAGCACTGTTAAGGAGTCAACTGACTTTAAAGCCCAACATTGGTAAAGTGTCTGTAAATGCTCAACTATTTGCACTAATCAAGATATGTAATAGAAACCAACCTGTGAAAATGTCAGCTCATTTCGTTGTTTCGTTTGCGAGAAAACGGTAAAAATGCCTTGTACGTATTCTTAGGCAAAGTTTTGGTCTCACACGAGATGAAAATTAATTTTTGGATCTTATTTCATTTATTATTCAAAAACGAAAACACTCAAGGCATAAATATTTAAAGGAAAGTTTTCTACCATCATTATCTTTATACCATGTATTAAGGTTTGTGTACATCTGTGAACATTTATGCTTTTCTTTCTTGCCAATGTTGAGCTGGGGCATTCAGGTTGGCTCAGTGGTTTCTTTCCCTGCCTTTCACCTCTGTGGACCCCGGTTCGAATCCCGGATTGGAGCCTTTGCATGTGGATTGGGTTTTCAGTCCCTACCCGATTGCGCGATTTTTTTTCCTATGCAGGGTTTTCCTCCCACATCTAAAACTGATATTTCTTCATCATCTTCTCAACACATGGTATCTTCAGGCCTACGGGTCACAGTGCAAGTCACTTTTGATGGTCCCTTGGTTTCATTACCAGAAAGATATAATAATTCATGCTTTACATAAACGTAGAAACGCCGACCTACAACCCAAATGGCCGCACGCCTTCAAAACCACTATAAAAAGTACAAGTTAACCTTGCATTGCTATTTTGTGAACACGTCAGTGACAAAAACAGTTATTTGCATAATGTTCTGTAGACTGGTGTAAGCACTGGTACTCATTCTGGCAAAACTGAACAGACTTGTTTTATTGGTGAGAGCGGAAGCAATTTTGTGTGTGTGTTGAACATGTTATTTTGTAATTTTCTAAAGCGCTTTTAATTGACTCAGTGTAAATACAGACGCAATTCAATTTGCTGGTTGTGAAGTCTTTTCAAGTTTGAGGTTTCTCTTATTAATTTTTTTTTATAAACGCAGGAAGTAGATGGAGGGACTCTGGTATAGACAAAACAACTGAGTTGGTTCGACTATCATGGGTACGAGGTTGTAGAAAACCAGACACGTTTGCTCGATAAGAAACAACTCTAATCATGTGCATCGATAAAGGGTGGTATATCGATAACGGCTTAACGACAATAAATGATTGCAGCATCGAGGAGTGGCGGGCGGGTTTGAGATAACACCCCCACCGACGGCCCCCACGAGGTGACTGATCGACCTACATCCAGCCTTTACCCACCACCACTCACCGTACCTCCTGATAACAGCTGCAGTTCAGTACGTTTCCATACTATAAGAATACATGATTATACACGTGTATGTGAGTACGAACCGAGTGCGAGTGCTTTCCCATGAGGAGCCTACGAGTACAAGTTCGAGAACTTTTATGCGAGTTCGAAACGAAAGTCAAAGTTCGTTAAATTACGTAAAAGTTACAATACCGTTCAATTAAGTACAAGTAAGACTACAAGTACCCATAAGGGAGTATATGGCTGCGTACTTTTCAGTGAGTGGGAGTACGGGTTAGAGTATTCAAGTGAGAATACTTCAGACTTTAGGCATAATGCCCCCCCCCCCCCCATTGATGTCTGTGCCCCCGGGTGCCCGCCCCCATTTGAAATCTGGACTTTTGAGATTAAAAATCACCAGAGTAAAATGTTACATTTTGTAAGCTTTTATGTAGTAATTTCAATGTTTTTTTGTAACCTAATTTGTTTTCTATTTACGCACAGGTAATGTACTTGTTTTTACCTCCACGTCAGATTGTCTTTAAAAAAAGAAAGAAAATGGCACAACAAGAGCGGTCGTTTAGGAAAAGTAAACGTTTTTAATCAGAAGTGCCCCCTAAAAAATAAAAAAACAAAAAACAAAAAGGTGCACCACCTTGTGCCCCTCCCCTAAAAAGTTACCCTAGTTTCGCTGCCGAGTACGAGTACAGAACAAAGTCAGTGTGCGAATACTTACGAGAAGCTATACGAGCGTCTACTTCATAGAAACGACGAAAGTACATTGTGCAGTCACAGCATTTTCGGAATAATATGACAAAAATAAAGCATAGCAACCTGTGTGTCAAGTTTATACAACTTTTAACCTGTGTTCAAGTTGCGAATGTTTGCGGTAGTTTCGTTTTACTGCATAGTTTCACACTGAGAAAAGAGGGCTGGTATTAAAAAGAAAGTATTATACGTCTCAAGTCTGCTAAATTCCTGGTTGAACAACAGGCTTCAAGTGACAAACAAAATGGTTGACAAAGGTTGCGTGAAAGATTAGGGCCGTGTCCGAGTTGACGGCTACGCCCGAAACGCCGCATCATCATTCAATTCAATTCAATTCAGTTCAATTCAATATGTTTGTTACTCATGTTAAAAAGTACATGAAATTTCTTTTCCTGGTGTGAAAAGCATATATCTTTATCAGATATCTCATTCAGATATATAAGCATATTTCTTCATCATGTGTTGACGTCCTTGTAGCAGGACCCTACAGGAACAATCGTAGCCGTCACCGCCAACTGACCTTTATCATGCTGCCACCATCTTGGTCATGTTCTCTGTATCCAATAACAGTAACAGATGCTCATATTCATTGTACTAAAAGGAACCAGACTATTTGCCCTTCCAGCCTCGGTTTGGTTACATTGGTTTGAATGGGAAAAATCAAGATGGCCGCACCATGATAAAGGTCTATTCGGGAAACGGCCTTCCTTTTTTTTTATAATGTTGGTATCAGTACAAATCGTCTCGAAGAGTATTTTCTTCTAAAATATTATGATTTGTGAGAAACATCTCTTAAACTCGGTTCCTTATTTCAATCGCCAAATCGCCAAGTACGTATAGGCCCACAAAAATATCATTTAATTTTGTTTAAAGGGTCTGTATACGTTTGGTAATGAATCTGAAAATTTATGGCAATAATAACTCACTTGGTGAGAAGTACAGCAGCTTTGGATAGTATAATGCATTTTGAGAAACATTTCACTTCGAAGTACTGCAGTTACGGAAAAATACGTCACTTTTTATCCCCCCCAAATTTGAATCTGAGAAGAATGTGTATTCCAATGACGGATACTTCTTCTGCGTGAACACAACCGCTCCAGATTTTTTGTGATATCTCAAAAACGCTGCCACCTTATGAACTGAAATTTACACAGGTTAGTTTTATGGCATATATCTACAATTATACAGCAATAAAGGCAAATGTACGGTTCCAAAAACCAAAGGTATACTTTGCCTTTAAGTGATGTTTGATGCTTTGCATGGTGTGAAGGATAGGAAATTATAACTATAAAAACTAGTCAAATTTGCGGGTACAACCATGTCAAAATCTGAGCCACCGCCCCTCCAAAAAGAGATTTTCTACATGGTTGTACCCGCAAACTTTACTGGTTTACTAGATATAGTTTCTTATTATTTTTCAAACGTCTTTTTTTTTCTTTCATGTAAACGTGGCCAAATTGTTAAATGATTTTTTTTTTCACAGGTTGGTTGGAAGTTGTGAAACTTGAGGAAGAGGATGCACTTCTTCAAAAATACTAATGTTACGTTTTAGCTTTGAAGGCAACCGGTCTGAGTAATCTTGACCAGACATCTTTAAAAGAGGTGCTCCAAGGTCAAATTGAGTTTTTGTGATGCAAACATTTTCCGATATGATGGAGTCCTTATGGAAGAGGGAAACAAAATTACAGATAAATTTTGTCCACACATGATTTTGTCAACACCCTAAAACATCCAATGACGTCACATTTCAAATGTAAGGGACTGTACATGTTTGTACAGAAATTATTTTTAGATCAATACTGAATTTTTTTTTAATGATATTCAATCAAAAGTGCTTTGAAGTTGACCTTTTAATTGACGCAAACACTCCTCTTGGGTATGCACAGACCCATTTGTTGTTGATATCCAATGACGTCATGTTCCATATCTCACTCTGACAGAGTACAAAAATAAAAATTACATTTTTACCCAATTTTAACCTGAGATTATAGAGATTTCTTTTTATTTCAACAGACAAACAACAAAAACAAGAACACGCGTTTTAAAACAAAAAGTACAGTTACTTACAGTTTTACAAAAAACAAAACCCACAATTATAGAGATTTGTATATTTTCCCCCTACTCTCCATATAAGGACTCTATCTATTGAAAAAATGAGTGCATCACCAAACTGACTTTGACCCTATAGAGCCCCTCTTTAAAATCTTATAACAAAGGCCTTCACTTGTTTGCTTCGATATAGATCAAAAAGATGTGTCATGCAACGTGTCTGAACTTCGGTCATCTCCCAGAAAAGTACAATCTAAGTTCTCTCGCTCGAAAATAGAAAAACAAAACAACGAAACTTGTAACCGTTTGACCTAATTTCCTATGAAAGCATAACAAAACTAATGATAAAATAATCAACTTTGATGAAATGTTTCTTGAACACTGGTTGAGCCAATCAGCGAGGAAAAAACAAGGTAAAGTTTGGTCGGGGGCACATTTTTTTTCTCGATGGGACACTACAGGTCAATTAAAACTGTATTTTCCGTTTGCATTTTTCTTGCTATGCCGTTTTCCACTGTTTTTTTTATAGGATAATCTGACTTGGAAGTAAAAACAAATAGCGTAGTAATAAATAACAAATAATCTGAAAAAAATGAAGTTACTACACCGTACATAACAAGCTAAATTATAAATTGATCTCGAAGTCCCGATTCAAAATAAGGGGAGGGGGAACCCGGGAGGGGGACTAGGGAGGGGGACCAGGGAGGGGGTGTACGGAAATCCTTTTATTTTATTCTAATATTGATCTTTTGGGGGAGGGGAACGTGCCACCCGTGCCCCCCCCCCCTTCCACATTATTTTCGCCACTCGAATCAATGTTAACTCCAAAGCTTTTTAAAATTAAGTTACCACAAAAAAAAACCACTTGTGAAAAACACAAATGCGTTTTTCCCATATAGTTTGACTGGAATTGATTAAAAATGGCCATCGTCTTCATGTACCGATGATAAGCAACCCGTTCTCAATGTACCGCACTGCCGACAGGGCATCTGGCCCGTCTTTCCGCTGTCTTTTCCCCCATGACTTTTGTGATTGGCTCACGCTATAGCCTACCCCATGTCGTAAAGACACTGCATAATTTAGTTGGAAGGAGAACACTTTGGAAAGGCTGGTTCATATTTGTTCGTGGGAGAGCACAACCAATAAATTGTCGACACAGTTTTAAAAAAGGAAATACTTTCATAAACCTTTGAGCAACTGATTGTTCGTGTTTTTTAAAACAGCGAATGGCAGTATTTTTTTCTCTACCATCTTGCCAGAACAAAATTGTAATAATGTTTATAAGTAGCAAGGTTTCAGATGAACAGTCTTGCGTAGGATTTATAAAAAAAAAAAAATCAATTACCAATCTTAACATTACATTTGAAATACAAAAACAAAAACTTCATTGGATATAGAATAAAAAACGGTCAAAATATACAACAGCAGTAGCAGCAGCAACAACAACAACAGCAGTAGCAGCAGCAACAACAACAGCAGTAGCAACAGCAGCAGCAACAGCTAAGCACCAGCAACAACAACAGATAATATATGTCCACACCAAATATGGTTTGGTATAGCTCGATTTGTGTGTCACATGAGTTACAAAATCATTTAGGCATTATTTTTTTTTCTTGGTTACAAACTGGTTAAATATATACATTTTTTATATGGTTATATAACACTTTTCGGAATACAAATGTTACGAATAATTGAAGACCAATTGGGCATTTGACAAATGTATGTTTAATTCCAGGCAACACTCATTTATTGATCACTTATTTCATGGAAACGGTGGAAATTTATTTTACAAATGCAGAAGTAAAACATTACTCATGAACCGTGTCACGTGCTGATGGAGAAACGCTCCATTTACCAAAGAATTTATAGAAATATTGCCGTTTGAGGCATACATTGTTTTTCCACTACGAGGTCATTTTTCAGAAGAATTAGAGACGGACATTTCTAGTTTATGATCATTTTTTGTTAATTTATGAAATCGGGAAAAAAGAAAAAAGACAAAGAAAAGGAGATTCTGGTTGTTCTATTGAGCGTCCATTTACCACACAAAGGAAATATTCATTGTCTTAAGTAATTTTGATGCCATATAGTTGCCTTCTCGACTCATCTATCCGAATACTTAATTCCAGTAACCCATTGTTCCTTTTTACCCCTGTCAATATCTGCATCGTCATTAAAAAAAAAAAAAAAAAAAAAAAAAAAAAAACTAGAATAAAAAAAAAACTAAAAGAGAAATACACAAATTACATCAAAATAACAAATCAGCAAATAAAATGTAACTTTAAAAGTAAAACATTCAAAATTCAACTCATTCTTTGTTAAGTGTAGGTTTTTTAACTGTGGGATGTAGGACCGTATACATTCAACAAAACCTCGAGTGTTATACCATTGTACTTATGGTCTAGACATACAAAAATAAACAATTGTTCAGAGATCAAAGTACAATAGACGCAAAACCTTACATTCCGGTGTGGCACAAGGCAATTGTAAAATCGCTGCTGGAGACAAGGGAACGTATAATGGTTGATCGCCATCATTGCCTTTGTTCTGCGTTATATCGAAGCAGACATAGCCTTTTGTTCTTGTCAGCAAAATAAAAGACGGACTGATCTTTGATAAGTATCCATACAAAATCATTCTATTTTGGTCACATTTTCCCCACAAGTTGAAATGAAATCACATTATTGTTTTTATGAGACATACATTAAATAGGAATGTTAAAATAATGGCTTTTTTTGTTTTGTTGTTTTGTTGTTTTTTGGCGGGAAACACTCGTACATTATTTTATTTCATTGTCGTCGTTTAATGACGCCACAAAATAGCTACCACGTAAAACATACCGGACATTTTCCTGACGAACAATTCATTATTTGTAGTGTGTATGTAAATTTGTTCTTTTTTTTTGTCACCAGAATTATGGTGATCGTCTTGCTTTTTACAAATGAAAATGTGTGAAATTCATAGACATCTACAGAAAATGTGGTATATTTTTTTTCTTCATCCAGACCAGTTATGTCTTAGTTTTAAGTTTTAAGGTTTTAAGGTTTTTTTTGTTGTAATGGTTTATTTTTTGGGGGTATTTTACTTATTTGTTGGGATGCTTCGTTGTTTGTTTATTTATTTACCTTTTCTTTTATCCTTTAAATGGGCTTATGGTTTTATTTTGTGTACTTCAGTATTAATTTTTTAAATAATTCACCTTTTATGTAGGCCTATAGCTTAATTTTTTAAAATTTTATATTTTGCTTTTTTATTGTTAAGCGCCTGGGAGCATTTTCTTTAAATGGATTTGGCGCTATACAAAATGTTTAATCATTTATTCATTATTTATTAATGTACTTTTGGATGCAAGCCTGAGATTTTTAGAACGTGAGTTCTCGGTGACGGAGTTTCAAACGGGCGTCTGAAGCTTAAGCCGCGGCCCATCCCAAGCAAACGGCCTACATACGTAATCAAAAAAAAAAAAAAAAAGTAAATAAAAAATAAAATCCCGCCAAAACGGTGTCCTTTTTCAAGTCTGACTCTCGCTATCAACCATAGCGCAATGGGCTTCAAAAAACCGGCTTTACAGTGAATGCTGTGATCTTTGTATATTTCCGGAAGGCTACGTTTAGTCAACTCTTCGTACGGGTGCGTGGGTGAGCTTGTCTAGAGCCGCTGAGACCGAGGACCTCAACGAAAAGGATCCGGTTGCTTTGACAGACCAAGAATGTCCAAGCTTCGCTTTCTGTGTACAAAACCAATCGGGGATGTCACTGAAAAAATTAAGTCCAAACAGATTGAAGAACAAAGAAGAGAAGTTCTCGAGCAAGATGGTCAATAAACATGTGTACGTGTTTGAGCGTTCTGTTTTTGATATTATTTTTGAAGAGTAAATTAATTCCCATTCCACCCGATAGCCTGATCAGGATTTTTCCCCGCATGACTCGGATTACTGACTATACAGTGCTTACAGCATATGGAAGGGTAACAAAAACTATAAGAATAAATAATTAAATAAATAAGTAAATAATAAAAAAAAAATCGTATACATTTACACCCCTTTGTCTTCAACAAACACTTTACGCAACAAACCTTTCAAATTACATGTTGAGAGGTTACCGATTTGTGTTTTGATGTTATTTTACTGTAGACGTTCATATACTTTTTTTAATATTTCAATTTGGTCAGGAGTCGAGGGCGAGGGGACAATTTTCCCGCATACATTTCAGTATTTATCATTTTTATTAAAATAAACAAATTGAAGTTTTAAAATCAAGTTTTAAAATGTTTAATTTTAAAATTAGTTTGTTCGGTCATTTGCATTGATGTCTTTAAAGCTATCCGGCAATACAAAATGATTTGAAAAAACAACAACAAACAAAACAAAAACAAACTAACAAACAAACAACACAACAAGCCAACAAATAAACAAACAAACCATCAAACATTATATTACAGAGATGACACATCATGATTTTTATCAACTTTTTGATGAAGGAAGGGGCACATCTTGACAATCGATCTTTTTTTTTTTTTGTAACAATTCTTGATTGTGTGTGAGAGCCACAGGAAAAATGTGAAATTTCTCATTTGACTTTTAAAGTATCTTGCCTGCGAAGAAATGCCCTAAAAGGAGCAAAGTCAGTATTTTTGTATAAGAAACACGGTGACGTAGTCTATAATACATTTCTAACAAAATGCAAGGTTCGAAAATAATTATGCTCACGGAAAACAGTAATGTTCACCGAAACTCAGTTCTCACCTCTATTTAGCCAACCCTCATCGAGATAAAAAAAGAAAAGAAAGATAAGTTGAAATCTGGAAGATAGTAATTCTCATATCAGTGCCAATTTTCCAAAGAAATATTTGCATCAAAAAAGTACTGTCAAAGTAGAGAAAATAGCATAATATGAAGTTCTGCAATTCATCTGAATTCGGTTGCGAGCTAGTATACGGATACGAACGAGAACGAAATACCTGACAAAATAGAAACCGTTTTTCGTTTTTTTGTTCACTAAAATAAGACACCGAAGTTGAGGACATTTTCGTAGATTTGTTGCAGGTGTTTATGAGCAACAAGAATATGGGAACGAATTTACTCTAAAGAAAAGAAAAAGGCTGTACTACCCCGAAGAAGTCGATGAACGTGAAATATGAAAAATTATAGTTCTGGCAATGTTACCAAATTACCCTCATAAAATTATCGAAATTCATCACACAACTTTCAATAAAACCTTTTTCAGACACTTGATTTATCTAATTACTTATGGATAGACTACATGAATGATCAGTCTTATGCAATTTCATATCAATTTTAAATCTATGCTCTAAAATTAATCTTATTATTGTGAGTAGGCCTAAAGGTGTACTGTAGCGGTTCTGAACCGCCCGCTGTATATCGAGGGCGGTTCTGCCAGAAAGTACGGACGAGAGCCAAAGCAGAAAGAAGAAAACAAGCTCGCTTAAGTAGTTTCTGCTCAGCAAAAAGGAAGCAGGAAACCAGTCACAGATGGTACATCTTACATGGTATTTTGGCTGGTAGCTTTATTATGGTAAGCAGAATTATTTTGTGGCTGGCTAATAAGAAGCTCTTATGATGTTGGGAACTTGGCCCAATTTCACGGAACTGTTAAGCAGAAAACGTCACAAACTAATCTTGTTTGCAGGGGACCAGTCACAGACACATACACAATACGTGATACTTTAGCTGGTCACCCATATCTGGTTAGCAACATGTGTCTGTGTTTAACAGAGTTCGGTACTAAAAAAGTTCTATAATGAATAATTAGGCCCGGGTATTTTGTCCTCAAAAACAAACTAATTCCAGATTCCTAACTAACATTTTGGCTTCGAATTGGCACTGATTTGTTATAAGTCAAGCTCAGAATTGAACACATGTTTTCCCTAAGAAATCATGGCTGTAAAACAACATCAAAACACATCAAAACACGTTAGCACAAACATAATGTAGGAATCCCGATCCAAAATATCCAGAATATTTATCCATTTAAACAAAATTGTTGATTTGTTCATTTTCAGGCAAATACAAAAACATTATAAGAAGACATCAGATTTGTATACAATTATAAACAGACCTAACGATAAAACCCAAACGCAAACTCAATCACATTCCAAAAAGGGCGACCCAGACAATCAGACGAAGACCCAGACGAAGACAGTTCAGATAAAAATTATTAGAAAGACAATATGGCAGTTCTTATTTCGATTTGCCACATATATAAATAAATATAAGAACGTGTGACAAAATAATCCCTGACAAACATTCATTTGTTTTTCATCTCTCAAACATGACCCCCTACAACTAGATGCAATTTTCTCAGACTTGACGTTTAAAGCCCCGGCTAAACATTGGCAAACTGACGGTAAATGCTTCCACTCTTTGCACAAATCAAGATAATAAAACCAGCCTGTGAAAATGTCAGCTCATTTCGTTGTTTCATTTGCGAGAAAACGGTAAAAATACATTCAGCACTTTTGTATACGCACTCCTACAGAGTTTTCGTCTCTCTGAGACAAACACTAATGTTGGGTCTTATTTCATTTATTATTTAAAAACGATAACACTTCAGGCAGAAATATTTCAAGGAAAGGTTTCTACCATCATTATCTTTATACCATGTAAGGTGTATGTAAATCTGTGAACATTAATTTGGGTTTGTCTTTTTACCAATGTTGAGCTTCAAGGGGGCTTTAAGGGTGAGATTGTTGTAATTAAGGGTTTGGCATGTCTAGGATTACGGTAATCAGCAAGTGGTGGATCCTGGCTTTCAATTATTTGTATACTACACAAACACATTGCCAGTGCAACAAACAAAATAAACATCAAATATCCACGTGATAAACGTAGGATGGAGGTAAACAGCAACAGGCAAATGAAACAGATTTCAAATTAGTAAACAAAACCTTTAGACTTCATGCAATTGTATTCAAATAAAATTGCTATATAGATTCAGCGACTTAACTAGGGTAACATTTCAGGGGGGGGGGCACAAAGTGGGGACACCATTTTTTTTTTTTTTTTTTTTTTTTTTTTTACTATGGTGGCACTTTTGGCCAATTGAAACTGTAGTTTCTGTTTGTATTTTTCCTACACGAGCCTCTTTTCAGCGCTCTTCTGACTGTTCAGAGGTAAACAAACTACACCGCGTGTAAATAATACAAAATAGTTTAAAAAACATTGAAATTACTATACATAAAAGCTTAGAAAATGTAACATTTTATTCTGGTAACTTTTAATCTCAAAAGTCTAGATTTCAAATTGGGGAGGGGGGGCACGGGGAAGGGGCACAGGCATCAGTTAGGGGGGAGGCACATGCCTCCCTTAGTTACGCCACTGAATAGATTGTGAATTTTTATTGGTCGAGAACCAATCACGTGATGCCCCACAAAGACGCATGGCGCGCGCGCTCATGATGAGGGGAACATGACGTGACGTACCCCGTCGGGTACGTTTGATCGCGCCCACCGTTGGTCGTTGGTCGAACAATAGAGCAAGCTTCATCGTGGATAACACGGCTAGCAACGGGACAGGATTAATTACTAAATTACCCAATGACTAATATATAATTTATCTATATATTTATAATATTTTATTATTAGAGGTGAGGAATGAAATGAATGTATGCTTCAAAAACTCACGATGGACCCATTTATGATGCTGGATTTCTCAACCAATTCGCAACATCAACTCACTCCAGACATACAAGACTAAATTGAAAAGCATACCCTCTCGTCTATAAATTCTCTCTTTCTTGTGACAATCTTTAATAACGCAATGTAGCTTTGAAAAAACAAGTCTTATTTATTATATTGTGACGATTTTCCTATAAGCGATGGGATGAATGTAATCTTTCACAATGTACCGTCCCTTCATGACATTTTGTTTAATGCTATAGAGTGATGGAATGTTTGTTTCAAAAACCGAACGATGTTCCATCCCTTTATTAGTTGTTTTTAATACTAGAAAGATGAAGTAAATGTACTCTTTCAAAAACTCATGACGTACTATCCTTTTATGGTGAGTTTTCTTAAATACTAGAAAGAATGGAATAACGTACTGTCAAAAACGTACGATGTACCATCCCTTTATGATAATTTTCTTGAATACTAGAAAGATGAAATAACGTACTCTGTCAAAAAAGTACGATGTACCATCCCTTTATGATAATTTTCTTGAATACTAGAAAGATGAAATAACGTACTCTGTCAAAAACTTACAATGTACCATCCCTTTATGATAATTTTCTTGAATACTAGAAAGATGGAATAACGTACTCTGTCAAAAACCGAACGATGTACCATCCCTTTATGATAATTTTCTTGAATACTAGAAAGATGGAATTAACGTACTCTGTCAAAAACCGAACGATGTACCATCCCTTTATGATAATTTTCTTGAATACTAGAAAGATGGAATAACGTACTCTGTCAAAAACCGAACGATGTACCATCCCTTTATGATAATTTTCTTGAATACTAGAAAGATGGAATAACGTACTTTGTTAAAAACGAACGATGTACCATCCCTTTATGATAATTTTCTTGAATACTAGAAAGATGGAATTAACGTACTCTGTCAAAAACTTACGATGTACCATCCCTTTATGATAATTTTCTTGAATACTAGAAAGATGGAATAACGTACTCTGTCAAAAACCGAACGATGTACCATCCCTTTATGATAATTTTCTTGAATACTAGAAAGATGGAATAACGTACTTTGTTAAAAACGAACGATGTACCATCCCTTCATGATAATTTTCTTGAATACTAGAAAGATGGAATTAACGTACTCTGTCAAAAACTTACGATGTACCATCCCTTTATGATAATTTTCTTGAATACTAGAAAGATGGAATAACGTACTCTGTCACAAACTTACGATGTACCATCCCTTTATGATAGTTTTATTGAATACTAGACGGAATAACGTACTCTGTCAAAAACGTACAATGTACGATCCCTTTATGATAATTTTATTGAATACTAGAAAGATGGAATACGTACTCTTTCGAAAACTTACGATGCACCTCCCCTATACGGAACTTTTCGTGAATATTAGACCGATGGAATGAATGCATTCCTTCCAAAGCCCGGCAAAAGGTCGTAAGGCCTTACGCCTTTTTTGTCGGGAACATAAAGTAGTTTGTCCCAGCAACAAAAGGGCGTAAGCAACAAAATGCCTCCTGACATGAAAAATATATCATTTTTGTTAGTTTTTTTGGTGCTAGAATTACCCTGAAGACATGTTTCCCCATTCCCCATGCAGAATTTAACCTTTCTAGAATGACTTTTGCATGGCAACATGTTTACCAAACTTTCCCGCTCATAATTCTTGAAACACAAATTTTAACATAAATTGATTATACGTCCTTTTACCGGGAACTTTCCCTTACGTCCTTTTGCCGGGCACACGACGCATTTATGATAGCTTTCTTGAAGACCAGAGCGATGGAATGGATGTAATCTTTCAAAAACTCACGATGTACCATCCCTTTATGATAATTTTCTTGAAATGTCTGAAATGGTTGCACTTGGAAACAAAGTCGTTCATGAGGTCGGTTTATACGGATACTATAAAACAAAAATAAAAACCGTAACCAACAGAGTCAGTATGCTGTTTCCACCAAATCTCTAGCACAGGATTAAAAAAAAAAATTAGGGTTTGGTTATGAGACAGCTGTGGTGGTTGTACAACTAAAGCCCGTGGTCGACATTGGTGAAGTGTCTATAAAATGCTTTCATTCTCTGCACAGATCAAGATATTTGTAATAAAACCAACCTGTGAAAATGTCAGCTCATTTCGTTGCTTCATTCAGCATTTTTTGTACGCATTTCTCAGGCAGAGTTTGGGTCTTATGGAGACTAAGATATTGTGGTGTCAACATTGCTCAAGTGCCTGCAAATGCTTACATTCTCTGCACAAATCAAGATTAAAACCAACCTTTATTATCATTAAAAAACGATGACACTTCAGGCAAAAATATTTCAAGGAAAGTTTTCTACCATCATTCTCTTTATACCATGTAAGGTACATTGTAAATCTGAAAACATTTTTGTTTTTCCTCTGATACCAATGTTGAGCTGGGGCTTCAAAGACTATTATTAGTCTACCAGTGCTAACACCACCTTTCTGTTCTTTTGTCTTTCAGACTAACTCGGTTATATCTCTATGAGCATAACTGTATTAAGGTGGATTGTTTAAAAACAAGAAGAGTGGGGTAAATGTACAGTTGCGAAAACCAGTCGCGTACAATTCCATGCAAATCTTTGCAAGACTCTTTGGTATGTTTTACTAGAATGTTTCTACTAATTGCGTTGGACAGAATAAAATAGCAGTATTTCCTCTGTTTCAGTTTGTTGTAGTGAGAAATTCAGTTATATACCTTTCAGAAGTAAAATGAAACATCGCTTGCAAAAAAAGGGTTTGTTTCATTTGTGAGTTTTCAGTCACTGTATAAACTAAGGTCGTAGTAACACCATGTAAAAACTTTGTTTTTACCACAATCTTATTCACCTGGTTCTCTTATTGGAACCCTTGACGTTTTTACACAGTTTCCTCAACATGTAAAATTTCAAATTCTACAGACATCAATCTTATACAGGAGAATTGTGGGAAAAAAATGGAAACAAAGGACTCTGTCTAAAACCTCGGCTCCGGGCCCTGTTTGATGTTGACGCACCGTGAAGAAAAATCGATGACTGAGCCGAAGATGGAGCCGGAGCCCAAGCCTGCAATCCCGGCTGAATCTCGCCCAGGCCCCCCATCCCCCATGGCCCCCGGTCAATGTTGGCTCTCGTTGCACCGTCTATAGCTCTCCCACCGGAGATAGCAGCTTTATGTGTGGGAGCTGGGGACGGGTGGGAGGGTATAATTTACTGTCATGTTTCCCAACCATTTCGGCTGGGATTGCATGTTTGCAAGAGGCCCCGAGATTTACCTTCCCCCGTCAAAGAGGGAACCAAACTGACAGAATTAAAAGAAGTTTGTTTATCATCAAGCTTTGAGTACAGTTTCTTTCGCGTATATTTGTCTTTTAAATCGTAATCGATTTCAATAAATTCAGACAAATTTAACATTTTTTTCTGTGCCGCTTTGCAATACAGGACAGGTACAAGGACATTCCAATCTTGTAGTGGCCGTTTAAGTGACATTCAAGTGACAAGTGACATCAATAAACTAAATTGTAAAAAAAAATCATCAGGCATAGGATCTGAGATTTGATAGACACAGCACAACAATAGGCCTATAAGAACAAAATGCAAATTTATCATTTTTTTCTCTTTTATTCAATAGTATAATCAACAAAATCAATAATCGAACAGTACTATTAACAGTGGATATTTACAGTGATCAATCTGCTCTACACTACTTCAGAAACAATTAATTTATAGTTGGTGAATGACTTGAAGGCGGGGGATACTTTTGGTAATTCCTCCAAAAATAAATGACCATAAAAAATTACGGTATGGAGCAACTTACAACAATTTTATTCACCTGGTTCTCTTATTGGAAACCTTGACGTTTTTACACAGCAACTTACTTGGTATGTAGTACAAAACATTGTGAGAAACGACTCCCTTTGAAGTAACATAGTTTTTGAGACAGAGGTAATATCTCGCTAAAATATCTGAATCTGAGAAAGGCTTCAGGCATGAAGCCTTTTTCGCGTAATGAAAAACATGCAGTTTCAGCATTTTAGGATCCTTCTGCGTGGAAATAAACCGCTCCCGATTTTTGCCGATATCACAAGAAAACTATCATTTTTTGAAACAACATTTTCAGAGGCTAGTTTTAAGGTTCATAATATCTACAATTATACAGGATTGAAAAACACATACATTTGGCAATTGAAATTAAACGGAACAGAAATGTTTCCCAAAATTCTTTTTCCTCGTAGAATAACAATAATTTGATTCCAGAGAGTCACTTGGATCATTTTTGTGGTTAAATCGACACCAAAGCTATAAGTGATAAATAACAAAATGTTTTAGATACAAGCAAATAGTGACCTTACCTCGTCATGCAGTCTCTCGCACTTCGTCTTCGAGCGAGCTACTCTGGAGAGGCATCGGGCAGAACTGTAACGAAGAATGCCTGAAAGAAACACGGAAACACTATTATCTCATGAATTTGCCCGCCAAGCAAGCAAGGTTCCCACCAGAAAACGCGAGCAATGTGATGGGGGTGTTTAGTGCGACCACACGGGGGCGTTGTCCGCCGACACTCGCTATCGTAAAACTGATGTTCTCGGAGTTCCTCAACATAGGCAACGTTCCCTATCATATGAAAACAAGTTTTTGTTATTAGAAACACCCCGCATGGCTTTATTTTAGAGTGGCATTGACACATTGAACAAATCTTTTTAGATGCAAGAACTTACGGGCTAGACAGAAGGTTCACAAAAGGTTGCTCATTGAGTTTAAGAACGAGGGCGTGTCACATATAGCATAGCAATGGCACACAGTGTCAAACGAAAACGTTTTGCTGCTTCGAAGTCGTGAAAAATGGACCTAGGATTGGAAAACAAAAACTTATGGCGTAACGTCGTGTGAAGTTAGAGCCTTCCATTTGGGAGTGAAGGTTGAAACAGAGTCAACGTGCAGACGTGCCGCGAGCTGTGATCATACTGAAAAAGTCCGAGGAAATACTTGTTCAGTGAGAGGCACAGCTATATAGATGACAGACCGGGGCTGTGTGGCCAGATCACGGTGCGCTGGACTGCTCGTCACTCCCTTCAGCACAGTCACCCGTCATTCCGGGGGCGCTGCAGTGTTTGCCCGGATAGTAGGGTGTTTCCAAAGTGGCCCCGCCCTCAGAAACCACCGGTGAAGACTTAGATTTATCATGTCAATTTAAATTTCAACACACAACATGTTCATAAAGTTTGGCATGCCTACAATCATGGATAAGTCTTTATCTATGTTCACACTTTTCGGATCTTATTGCCCTTAAATTCGGACAAAGCTTTTTCACCCAAACATTCTTTGCATGAAACACAACAAAAGATAAACACTAGTGGCGTATGCATTAAAGTTAACAATGAACAGAGGACCTGTGAAAGAAGGGCGTGACTTAACTGGCGAAGGAGTAAGGACAAAATAGTACTCCCTGTGCCATATGTTTTAAACATTGGTGTTCGAAGTTTTACCCCCACATGTTCAACCCAAAATACACAGAACACAAAAAGATGCGATCGGGTAAAATTAACTCTCGCTTTGTCTCAGTCTATACCATTTCACTTACACCTTTCGGTTATGAACATTTAAAGGTAAGAGGGGCAAGTTGCCTTCGGATCGAGCGGTTTGGGGCTAAAAAACCGCTTGTTATGAAATTGATATGATTAGAAAGATGTTTTAAAAGTAGAATATAATGGTTCACGCAAATAACCCTTGAAATTGGGTGTTTTTTGTTTAATTTCGTGACAGAACACGGTCCGCCATTTTATAGAACCAATATTGTTGACTCCACAAAATGGCGGACCGTATGTTTTATGTAAAGTGTGGTTCAACTGTGTGTATTTCCAGAGTCCGATGTATGTTTTTTTTTTTATCACCACTCGCTTATTACAACACACTGTATGGTGTTTTACTGCATGGGCAACAATCAGAAAGGATAAGGAGCGATTTCAAACAGCAAAATTTTAAGAGATTTGAAGGCAATGTGTCCTTTTAATTGACTGTAAAATATCACCAACCCTCCAGAGAAATACTACGGTCCGAAACACCGTCAAAGTTGAGAACAAAATAGCCTTTTGAAGACCCCAAGCTCATTGTCGCTTATTTCCATTGCACCAATCGAAATAAGCTTGTGTATGAACGCACACAAAAGTCCTGACAGAATACCCGATGTTTTATTTAAACACAAATAATGTGAAGACAATTTTACAGGTTGTTTGTACCATAAATTTCCTTTATCCATTGTGTTTGATTGAAAACTAAACCCAACGATGCGTCATCCATTATTGTAAACAAAAAATTACTTAAATATTTGTCATTGCTGTTGTTTTTAACTTTGTCGTTAAATTTGTTTATTTGTTGTAGTGTCTTTTTGATTGTTTTGGGGAGGGATTCTATCGGGTGTGTTTATTAGTTCGTTTGATTCTTTTTTTTGCGAGAATAGGGTACTTTGGAATCTGTGAGGAGAAAAAAAGGCGGCAATGTAGTCCAAAATGACGGCTGTCTTTGTCTGGCACAAAGCTGCCCGGCCGGCTGGAGCTTTTTTCCCGCCGAGGACATCGAGCGCAGCTCCATAGGGCCTATACACCACGTGAAACGTGAGCTGACATACGGAGGTAAAAAACTTCCATTTTTGCAGACATGTAATGACCTTTGACCTAGACCGATAAGCCCGACAACATAGTTAAGAGATCCACAGCATCAAGAGCAAACACATTAAAGATAACAAACATTTAAATTTGATTCTGGAAGATATATGAATCGACCTACAAAGTTCGTGGGTAAATTAATAATGCTGTGTTGATTACATTTAAAATAATCTAAACTAGATATAAACTAAATTTAGTTCAAACCAAAAATTAATCTAAATATAGCGGCAAGTTCTTTTGAATCGTGTAAGGTAATTTTCACCTGTGAACTTTTGGACGACCCTGACTTGTTTTATTGCTGCTGTTGTTGTTGTTGTTATTTTTAATAAAGTGGAAAGCTATCTTACCCTTCTAAAGAAGAAGACAAAATTAACAAAAATAGAATCAGCGAAAAAATGCAAAATCCAGCATAAAAAATGAACGCCCTTGATGAAAATGTCTGCAGCAAATTCATCGACCAAGGAGCACAAGGGAGTTTTTAAATTTAGGCATAGTAAACAACTCTTCACTTCGTAAATTTATTTTTTAGTATATGCATATCATGTTACCTTTATCTTACATTATGTCGTTATTTTCTTCTATTTTTAGACACAAGAATGCACTGATATCTATAGAGGTGTTACGGGTCACACGGCGCGCTTTTTTTTAATCCTAGTTCCAGACGTTAGGCCTGTACGGCTGCATAAGAAAACAAAAATACTAAGTAACGGCTTGAGAGAAAGGCCAAGCCTACCAAACCGTTCTTTAGATTGAAAAAAGACTTTAAAAAAAAAGAAGAAAAAAAAGATTTTTTGTTTTTTACACAAAAACAAAACAAAAGCTGTTGAGGGTTAGGATAGTCTTTTATATGTTTTTTTCATTGCATGTTTGTGTCGCATAAAAGGACCGATGAGGGAAGACGATAAATGTAACTCCTTGACACCAATCTAGGATGTTAGACAAGTTTTGTATTACATGATTGCTAAATTAACAGGTTTACAAGAAGCTGTTGACGGCGCCTCACCAAGTAACCAACTGCGACGAACAAAAGCAATAATACGGGCCTTTTCGAAATCAAGGCAAAGGCTTTGGCTTAGGCTCAGGCCCCGTAGTCACTTTAAAAAAACGTACGCTTTCCTTATACGGGGGTTTCAAACAGGCGGATGAAGCCTGAGACTGAGCCCAAGCCCAAGCCGTGGTTTTGAAAACGGCCCTATCCTGTTGGTAATTGATGACGATTTGGGAGCCGGAAGTGCAGTGCAAGGAATGCTCATGTACATCCATGTATACCTACTGGTTAATTGGACTGCATAACGTAACAGCACAATAAGCACCACTGTTTGAGCCATGCCCGATATGTGGCAGAGGGAGGCCCCACCCCCAAATGTTCCCATTCTCTAACACACTCTTCCCCTCTTGAACAGAAGCACCCCCCCTAAAATCCGCAAAAGAATTCCAGAGATTCCCAGAACACAATGAATACACAATAGGAAGGGGTTACCCTGCCACATATACTCTGTTTGAGTATAGAGCAGAGCTGATTCAGGAATGCATGCGTGTCCCCTATATAGTATTCTATCAAAGTCAATGTGTTTTGAGTGGATTTTCTCTCTTTTAAGTTTGATATCCTTTCTTAATGAAGCGGTACTTTTCTTAAGAGTAATTTAATAATTCTCATTTTAAATCTGCACTGCAAAAACTGGGGTGTTAAATTGATTCTCTCAGTATCTACTCTCTAAATGTAAAAGATTGGAAATTTCACTCGCTTGCCATTAGAGTGGTGTCAGTTTGGCTCTTTTGAGAGTGAAACTCACTCTTCGCCACTCTTTTTTGAGTGAAAGTGGAGTGAAATTCACTCTGAATCTAGTGAAAATACCCGTCTTTCACTCTAAAAAGAGTTGTCCGCCATATGGCTCTTTGCAAGAGTGGTATGGCGGACAAAAACAGTGGTTTTTCACTCTTTTACATTAAGAGAGTTGTGACAACACCGACATGGTGTTGGTTATCCCCATTGCTTTATTATTGGTAAAATTGACACCATGTCGGTGTTGTCACATACCGAGAGAATCAATTTAACACCCCAGTTTTTGCAGTGTAACATTTCCAGATACCTTGAGTGACTCTCAGTTGCCTTTTTAATGCATGTTATGTTTTTTTAAGTCTTCAATTTTTAACCGTTATTATTTTCATTGTCTGTGTAATTCTTTTTTTAGCGTCATTTTTTGGCTTTATCGTAAACCAAATTGTTTTTTAGTCATGGACTTTTTGTTTGGTGAAGTGCTTCTTATTTTGTGTCCTTTGTATTTTACATTTCAATTGTTTAAGACAAAGTCTTTACTGAATCTTGTTTTTGGTTGCAAATTTTACCCTTTCAAAATCTTTGTATTTTCTTTTATTTATTTATTTATATATGTATGGTGTGTAATGGGGGAAAAAAGGAAATGATTTCGTCCGTCAATTTCATCCCATACATTGTAAAAACTATGGTGGTAAAATGATTCTCTTGGTATCTATATGTGACAACACCGACATGGTGTTAACTGTACCAACGATAGAGCAATAGGGATAACTGACACCATGTCGGTGTTGTCACATATAGATACCAAGAGAATCAATTTAACACCTCATTTTTTGCAGTGTATCATCATAATTATGTAGACTAACATGTTTTGTGCACACTAAATGCTAACATTGAGTAGCAAACGAGGACTTTTGAGTGGCAAAATGATGCATTTTAAGGGGTCTTTTTTAATGCTACACAAAGGAAATCGTTCACTGAATAAGACAAAAGTTTTCAGTCCCCCCCCCCCCCATTAATCATTGTTAGTCCATTCGGCAAATAAAGAAAATGACCTAATTATTTGTCCTTTTGGATTTTAACGAGGAAAAAAATGTCTGGGAATGTTTTCTCTGAGACTGGTTTTACGGAAAATAAATCTCAGAGTCGTTGTTGCTTTGACTGTAAAGGCATGACATTATAAAACCAAACCCACTTCTGACACTAAATATCAGACTGTTGCCTGTACGGGTTTGAATCTTTCAGTTTACTTGTTATAAACTTGATACCACGATGGACCTGGTCGCTTCAAAAGAGCTCCGTAATTGTATCATGTTTGTTGGAAACAAGAGGGAATGGCATGAATGTATATTTTACAATCTATGACGTAACATCTTACTTGTTTTTATTATTTTTTTTTTTTAATTTGAAATAATATAGGTTTTCCCTGTTATTTTTGGCAAAATGCATCCCAATTCATTTCAGGCATTCGTATCTGTTGAAGCCATCATTCAATTTTTAATTTGCATAATATTTAATATTGCATAATATTCAATTAAACTTGTAAGACGTTCGTCTTAGCCTTGCAAAGTCGACATTCAATTTAGTAGGGGAGACGCAATTATATATTTCTGTAAAAAAGCTGATGCGAATTTGAATACTGTTAATGGAATTGTTCAATTAAATGTTGTTTTTTTAAATCGCACGACGCAAAACAACAATAATTGCTTTAACATTAGGTGAAATTGAATGACTGTTTTGGGGAGCTTTCAATTTTGCGCGAAATGGAATAACGCCACGTTTAAATTGGCGGCTTATTTGACGCCGAATATGGCCAGGAAACCTATAAATTTGGCGCCCAAAATCAACAGTTCAAATGATAATCAGCGAGTCCTTTTGTTTTCGTTAAATTTAATTTATGATGTTTGTTCGAACGTCCTAACTTTACCGTGGTTGGTTTGAAGAAATTACGGCTCAAACATTAAAAACAACAATTTTCAAAAGCAAAAAATGTTTGCAATACATTTTTGGGGGTAATTATACTAACTGGTACGGCTTATAAACGCAAAAAACAGTACACGTCTTGTTGTTATAATTTCAAGCCGACACTATATTACTGAAGTTTTGCTTTTTGCCGTAACATTTTGTTCTTTAAATACATCATTTTGTTCCCCAAACAAGAACATTGGTTGGAAATAACATATATTTTGAATCTTTCTGCCTTTACTTTAGAGGCAAGTGATCTTAACTTCTGTTTTTTCATAATGTAAAAACATCAAGTGGTTAAGACTTTTGTACAGAAAATGGGGAATTTATTCACTATCCAAAAAATTAACATCAAATGTACATTAACGACAGGTTCAATTATTTTCTAATTGTGCTTTTCCTCGATTCAGTTCTTAATTAGTTGTTATTCAACGGTAGAATACAAGATTGGTATTCATCGAAAATTTGTTTTTTATTAGTGTCAGTCTGAAAGATTACTAATTGATTTAAGAAAGGTGCGGTTTCGTTTAGACGAAACATTTGTCAAAACAGATTAACGATGTACACAACACACTCTGTGTTAATAGTATACATTTTTATACATTTGTTTCATACTTATTTACGCCATGTCAAAACTTATTTCAGCCCTATTTTTTAGATGTAAACTATTATTACTGTAAAGCGGACAATAACACAAATCAAGGTAGGCCTATGTCATAAAAAACAACATTTACTTACTGAACCACTCCCTAAAGACGGCGTCATATACCCCCTCCATCTTTGGCATGCAATTATGCGGTGGAAGGTTCTAATCTCACAATTCTTTTGGGAACAATATAGTGGGACACGTAATACGGGAATTAATCGAGTGGTTGGTGCTTCGGACTGCAATTTTTAGGATGCGAGTAAAAAAAAAGTCGTTTTTCGTCTATCGGAGCATACGACCCCGCTCCCTATCACGTAGTTTAAATGGAAACAATGTCAAAAAATGTCAAACTTACTCAATCATAATGTTATGCCAACGGATGATGGTGTCAAATATCAAGATCTGAAATCAGGAGTGGCCATCGTATTGCGGGTCTTCCACGCGAGATTTCCCATCTGCTTTCATCAACATTTTCTCCGGAGCGAGGACCATGCAGCGTGCACACATGACCGCACGTACTGGGGGCCATCGCTCTTGACGGACGGCCCAAGTGGAGGCCTCGATGTCTGGTCGCCGCACGGCTGCTTGTCGCGGTGCAATTACCCGTCTAGCATGGGTAGGCATGTCACGTACTGTCTGGTGTGCAAAGTCGTCGGTATTAGTATTGGACGAGGACGTCTACCAAACACTCTGCACCTGATGATGAACCACGGAGCATTGGCGTTGATTTCTCCGGATCTTGGCGGCGATCTGTTCAAACAACAGCCGTGCCGTAGAACCACAAATCGCTGAATTGATAAAGCTGGGACTTCAAGTTCGTTCGTTAAAAGACGCAGTACGGTATATAGGATTGGTAGTCATAGAACACAACATGATAACAGTTTTAACACAAACTCTCACTGATTATGAAGAACAAAACCAGTACCAATCCTCAAGAGAAATAGCCCTATCGGCTATTATAAATACAACACCGTTTCAAAGTTGAGAAAATAGCATCAGAAGAACCCCAACTCATCGTTGCTTATTCCAATAGAAGCAATCAAAATAAGCTCGATACGAACGTACACGAAGACACCAAACCCCTGAGAAACTAGACTTCTCTTTTCCCACGTTGTTTTCACTTGAAATGTTTATACATGTAGCCACCGAATTTGATGAAAGTCCCACAGACTGGTTGTCCGGGGTTATGTCCTTGGCCACCTCTTACTCAGACCGTTAGTAAGGACGCCGCCATCAGCCAGTCTTGCAATCGCTGCTATTCTCAGCTCTTCCACGCTTCTTCGGTTGTATGGCGTGTTCATTGGTAACTAAAGGAAGGGAATGGGTGGACTTTTTCCATAATCGATGACGTCATCTATTTAAAATACCCTTTTGTTCTAACTCCGGTAACCTTTCATTAGTCTACCCGATGGCATCCAAATGGGCCCTTTACGCGTGCGCGTCCCATGAGACCACCACACCCTTGTTCACCAGAGCATTGTTTAAAGCCCCAGCTCAACATTGGTAAGAAAAATTATAAATGTTCCCAGATTTACATATACCTTACACGGTATAAAGATAATAATGATGATAGAAAACTTTCCTTGAAATATTTCTACCCTGAAGTGTTATCGTTTTTAAATAATAAATGAAATAAGAGAGGAGTGCACCACATTCAGTGACATATCTATGAGTTTAGTTGAAGATGTTTTTGTTAAAAAGAAATAATAAAACCTGGAAGGTTGAACTAACTGCACTTCTAAAACAACCCCGTTTATGAAGGCATGTCATTCCTAAACAGAAATTCCATTCTTTTCAATGAAAGTTTAATATACGTAAAACAAGTTAGAACAGAAAAAGCACATAGCAAAACATGCCGATGGCTTTTTATATTTTAATTTGAGAGTGTATTTATTTCTAATTTATTGTGCGAGCACAGCGTGACGGTGTCACGTCACGTCACGTCATCATTTTTTTTTAAATTAATGCTAAAGTTTTTTTTTTTTAATGAAAACGATATTTTGATTAGAATGTGTTTATTTAAAACAGGCAAAACCCAATCGTAAAACCACATGCCGAGGTTCCCAATACTGTGGAGTGCGAACTCATGGCGCAGAGACCATACTGTCGCGCGCTCGATCGTGTCTGCCGTGGTTTGGGTGCGAAAAGCGAGTTGCGTTCGTGGTTCCGCACGGAGAAATCTTCCACAAAAATAAACGACAAAAATCTACAAACTACTCACTTAATTTTTAGTCACTGTGTGAACAAATTCTTGATTCTGGGTTTCATATAAAAATTACTGGCCAGTTTCAACAACATGACTTACTTGATCAGGCTACACAGACTGTCTATTATTATACACCATTTTCTTTCTCCATTTTCTTAGAGAAATACACAATTTTTTTAATACCAATAAATAGGGTATTGTTTGCCTGGAGACTCGCCCACCAGATAGAGCTGGCTTTCAGTTTATTAACTTTGTCGTGCATTGGATGCCTTTTTCATATTTACAGATATTCAAAAATTTGTTTAAAAACAACAAAAAAAACAAGCAAACAAACAAGCGAACAAACAAACAAACAAATTAACAAAAACAAACAAACAAATTAACAAAAACAAACAAACAAACAAACAAACAAATTAACAAAAACAAACAAACAAACAAACAAACAAACAAACAAACAACCAACCAACAAACAAACAAAACAAAACAAAATAAAACTCCACATGATTAAAAAACAGAGATACAAGTCGATGTGTTCTGGAAAACTTTGTGGCCAACCGCACAATTGTAAAGTATGACTTCTTCGAATTTATCAAAACATTTCTGATCTGTTTTACGAACGCATTCCAATGTATTTTTGACTGAACCGAAGTCTCAAGCTAGAATGACGTAAACGCACTTTCCTGCACATTCTTCCCACGCTATTTGACCTACCCTCTTTTGTCCCTTACGTAACATTACTTCGGAATGCTTCAATTGTTTGTTTGTTTGTTTGTTAGCTTGTTGTTTGTGTAAATTGTTTTATATCCAGGTTGGACTGTCACACCTCTTGGTGACAGTGCAGGCACTTTTGTCAGTCCTTGAAAACCTAGATTGTTGTTGTCTCTTCTGTTGTCTCAGTCTTATTAGTACTTTGTAATCCCCAATTAGACCCATTTTTATTTTACTGCCTTTTCCCTTTTTCGTTTTGATTTATCCCCGTTTTACTGCCTTTTACCTTTTCATTCTAGTGACTCTTTCCCCCCCTTTTAAGATGAATGTTTTTAAAAAATGTATTTCTTTTGTATAATATTCGTGTATTTTTATGTGAAAACGGCGAATAAATAGTAACAATGATAATAATAAATAACCGATCATACAGATTTTGCCATAGAAATGTGCACAAAGCAGACGCACAAAGCGCGTACGCGTCACGCTTTCATTAGTCCCATTCCAATCGTGTACCAGTAGTTAAGAAACAGACATTCTCAAAAAATGTTCCACTTTCCATTGAAAAACATGTCATGAGAGCTTCACTTTACTTCGAGACGGCGAACCACGTGTCAGAGACTGTGCAAATACCACCAATCTTGAAAACGTTTAAAGGGACTGTTTCGTCATGATTAGAGCAGTAAATGAAATAACGCGCGCGTGCGCGCCGGCGGTCATTATATCACAGTTTGACAAAGACATCACCCTTTGTGTTTTGACTGCAAGCGCGCACGTCTGCAGTATCTGGGTGGGGGGAGAGTTTATTTGTCCATGCACAGCCACATGGCTGCTACAATCATGACGACACATCCCCTTTTATGTTGTGTGGACAGTGTCTCAAGACTCACATTGTGTAATGTATGGAAAACTTTACGCTCGGATTAACACTATAAAAAGCTTGATTATTGTAACAAATGGTTTCAAACCATCGCACAACTTCCGTAAAAAGTTCCACCAAACAAAATCATTGCCTACAGTCGTTTCTTGCAGACGCAACATTATTAGTCATCATTCGATACTGCAGTGGGACAAGCACTTCGTCAACAATGGTGTCCAAAATTGTTTAGCCTTTGAGAAAGACTCTGCTGGGGTCGAAACTTGAGGCCATTAAACCATTTTTTTTTTGCAAAACTGTTTAATCAACTGTAAAGTAAGGGAATATGAAACCTTTGATATTAAACCTAGCTAAAATGATAAACAAATACATCTTTTGCTTACAATTTCGTTCCCAGACACTCTACAGAGGAAATAAGAACTTGGATAATTTATTTTTTTGCACGACGATACACGTTACACACCATGCCGAACAATTCAGTCCATCTGTGGAAGTATTTACCAGTGTCTCTTTTTCTCTCCAAAATCTCCCTGGTTTATAAATTGACGATAGAGCATGCCATTACTTTATCGCGAGGAAAAACTAACAGCTGTAAAATGTTTTGCATACATTTAATGGGTGTAAATAATAACAGCATCGGCGATAAAAAAAAAGACTTTGGTTTGACCCTTACATCGACGTATATAAGGGCCGTGTCACATGGGGCAGTTTACGGGCAAGCACCTCCAGGCAATCTCCACGAAGAAACAACATTTACATGTCAATTTCAACAAACAATATTGTCTTGGAAGAAAGTAAGATACCAATAGAAAGATGCATGTTGTCCTACCGAAGTGCATGCAGTTGCTTCCAAGTTGCCTATAAAAATTGCCCCGTGTGACAAGGCCTTAATAAGACCCCAGCTCAACATTGGCAAGAAGAAAAACATAAGTGTTCACCAGATTTACATGTACCTTACATGGTATTAAAGATAATGATGGTAGAAAACTTTCCTTGAAATATTTGTGCCTGAAGTGTTATCGTTTTTAAATAATAACTGAAGTAAGATCCAAAATTAGTTTTCGTCCCAGTGAGACGAAAACTCTGCCTTCATAGGAATGCGTACAAAAAATGCTGAATGCATTTTTACCGTTTTCTCGCAAATGAAACAACGAAATGAGCTGACATTTTCACAGGTTGGTTTTATTACAAATATCTTGATTTGTGCAAAGAATGGAAGCATTTACAGTCAGTTTACCAATGTTGAGCTGGGGTCTTAAAGAAGCACTGTAGACTTAGTGTTTTCCCGAGTCTTGCGCTCGAACCAACGACCCCCACAATCCACAGCCGATCTGAACCACCGGACCACCGAGTGTGACTGGAGACCAAAGGCCAGTTCGAATCCTGTTATATAAGCAGCGGGTACCAGGCATTTTTTTTTATTGAAGTAATAATTGCATTACGCATCGTCGTGTGCCAGCAAGAAGGACGTAACGAAAGTATGACCAGCAAAAGGTCGTATAAGCAATTACTGTCCAAAATAGTGTGTCCGTGTCCTAAAACTGGGTGTGAAAGTTTGGTCATGTTTCTACTATTTGTAAAACATTCAGGAAAGTTAAAATCTGCAAATGGAAAAACATGTCTTGGGTATAATTCTATGGCAACAAATATATACAAAAGTTATGTCCTACTTTTTTCTCTCTCAAAAGAACCATGTTATTCCTTGTGACCTTCTGCTGGAGCACAAAAGCTGTAATTTGTGTGCCCGGAAAAATAGTCGTACAGCTTCACAACCTTCTTCTGCGCACATCGCGACATTATTTCCGTAAAGCTGTAAGTTGCTTTGCTGATATTCACCCAAGCGAAGCCGTATCTTTCAATACCTTCCTCGCGGCGCGGTTATCGGTTTTTCTCCGAATCGAATCGATGTAACGAAACCGAGTCTGGGAGGGAAAAAAAACCCAGTCAGCTCCCTTGCTTGTAAAAGGTTAACTAGCAACCGGCATCGTTACTGTTTACAGGGGGACGAGACAAAGATATAAAAGTTGATAAAGTTTGATTTACATAAAGTAAAATTGTGCCTAATTGCAGGTTGGAAGGCAGGGAAAGTCTTTGCGGTTTCCATGATGTCGCGTGCCAAACAAACCACATCAGAGTGGTATGACAACTCAACAAGGTATTTAGTTTGACATAGGCCCTATAAGTCATCAGAAGTCTGAAGTTGATATCCAGGTTCTTAAAGATAGAGTCAGGATTGGTATAAACGGAGAGAGAGAGAGAGAGAGAGAGAGAGAGAGAGAGAGAGAGAGAGAGAGAGAGAGAGAGAGAGAGAAAGAAGAAATAAAATCAATCTGAAAGCTCTCTGATCATCAGTGACGTATAACCAGCGGGAGCAGGGGACGGGAGCCACTCTTCCTCGCTCGGAACTCTTGCCCACCCTCTTGTTCCAACCACCCCCCCCCCCCCAAAAAAAAAATGTGATCGAAAAATGCACAAATGAAATGGTCTCATACACGGGAAGACAGCCCCCACCCCGCTCCCGTTGTCTTGTTACGCCACTACTAAACATGAAGTTGATCTCAGTACCAAACCTACACGGAGAGATATTTACGACTAAAGTGCTGCCATCGGAGTCGAGGACATTCATTCGAAGACGCGGAGATCATCATTGCTTATACGGTTGGTGACCGCTATAAAAAAAGCCTTTTTGTGCGCACAAAATCCCTGACCAAAATATACACCGTTCTTCATTACCTAAATAACCACCGAATTTGAAGATTTTTGTTCCCATGGTGTGTTTGTTGAATGCTATAAGGATATGGAAATTAACATTTCACTCTTTCCAAAAAAAAAAACCCAATGATGATGTACATTCCCTTTAAATCCTCGGGTGAACACAAACCAGTTCAGGGTTTCTTTTCTCCCGTCAGCCGTCAGACGATACAACTCTTTTTCCAGATAGATTGCGGGATGGAGGGTCGATTGGGGATACAGATTTGTGGTCTCTAAAAAAAGGACATTAGTCAGATTTGACTAGAAACCAGTAAAGACTTGACTAACAATAAGGGTCAGCTGCGCGCAACTGAGAATTAATCAGTCTGACTAGTTTTTTTTTTCTGGTCAGGATTATTTAAATAACTAAAATTTGAGTCAAATCCAATTACTTTTTTCTAGTTTACTAATTTTTGTGGTCAGTTTTCAACAGCTAGGAAAACCAGCCAATATTTTGATTAGGTCGTTATAAGAGTGCAAAACTGTATTCTCTGTTGGTTTGTTTTTTTTCCCTCAATTTTTTTAACTGCTTTGTTTCTTTGTCTGCCCTTTTATTACATAAACTCTTGTTCAGTTTTTGTGTGTGTTTTTAACCTGTGATTTTTGCAATTTTTACCCTTTTATTATTTTTTTTTTTTTTTGGGGGGGGGGCTTTTGCCTTCATGATGAATAAATTAATCTAATCTAATTTAGAATAAATTAATCTAATCTAATTTAGATGAATAAATTAATCTAATCTAATTTAATGTAATCTAAATCGACAAGAAATATTACATATGTGAGTCCGACAGCATCAAAGTTTGTTTTAAAAATCTGTCGTCTATGTTTCAGAACATTGGTTGAAATAAACTGGCTGTTTGTATTGTTAAAAAGTTAAATATTATCTCGATATTCCATAATAGATGTTTTTCTATTTTCACGCTAAAACCTACACGTTCTGAGTGTCAATGTTCTAAAAGCAAGTGTGTACATCTTGCAATCTTGCAAGTCCCCGTGTTTTCCTTGTTTAATTCAACCAAATACCTTCCAAGGATGGTCGACGCCATTTTGTTTAATTTGCTCATCTCGGAGACTCGATTTAGTGAGGGACCGTAGCGGCCACAAGCGGCTTGAACCAAATTGCCCATGCACGGCGGCCACAAACGGCCGCAAGATTTGACCAACTTCTGATAAAACAGAAGGGTCAAAGAAAAGGTATAATGTCCCAAATTGACATTTTCCCAATATTTCCCATGTTAGCGTGGAATCTACAATGATGAAAGACAAACCATTTGTTTCTGTTTCTTGATAGAGACTTTTCTGACAATTTCCCTGAAAATCCTGAGTCAGAAAATCAACAAGATTAACAATATCATGGAAGTATGGTGATAATTATTCAGAAACGAATGGTCTTCAAAAGGCTTACCGGTATAAAGTAGTTTTACTTTTGTCCAGTTTTTAGGCAACTCCTTTCCAAAGATGGCCAACACCATGATTTTATTAAGTTTGATCACTTCGAAGATTCGATTTAAACGTACGATACATCTTGGGCTTTTTCGAGACTTCTAAAAGGCCTACCGGTATAAAGTAGTTTTACTTTTGTCCAATTTTTAGGCAAATACTTTCCAAAGATGGTCGACTCAGTTGTGTTTCGTTTGATCATTTTGGAGACTCGATTTAAACGTATGATTTCATCATTGTTTTGTTTCTTTGTTTGTTTTTGAAGGGTGGGCCTACCGGTACAGAATCACGTTCATCCTCTAGTGTCATTAACAACTCTGATGAAATGTCATCAAATTTGTTGGCCACATTGTCGAGAAAAGTTCGAATAACAGCTTGTGATTTTTTTTAATGAGGGATTTTGTGCACGAACGTATGTATTTCGATGTGTCGAATGGAAAAAAAAGGAACCGAGTATAGTATGGTCCCGTGGAACCATTTTCTCGCGCACGGCAGCTTTCAGACGAGAGTATTACCAATGAAATTTGGTTAGGCCTACTGGTTACAAGTTTGTATACAAAGTAAACTTTCAGATTCAACATTTTCAAACTATTCTCCCCAGATTAATAACAATTGTGAGAAAAAAAAGACTTTTCAAAATAATATTTTTAAATAGTTTTTAATACTATGTAGGCCTAACATCTCAGTGATTTTTTTTACTTGTGAGCTCTTCAGCAATTTATCCCCTGGGCTACAAATGCATTGTTTTTAAGAAGCCAGAAATAATAATAGAAATATCTTAGGAAAAATAGGAAAGCACTGGTTACTCAGACCTTTGCAAAATGCTTTTTTTTTCCAGGAAACGTCGGACAGCAATCCTCCGTTTGCATTTAAAACAAAAATGAAAACTAGTTTGAAATCAGTCGTCCAAGATTACTTACTTAGAAGGATAAACAGAAAGAGGTAGACTGTAATGCCAAAAATGTATGTGTACGTGTTTCTGTGTAACAGCGAAAAGTTTTTGAAGCGTTATTACTGACAGGGGCCCGGGTTAGGTTAGTGGTATACCTTGCCCAGCCTTTCACCTATGTATACCCCGGGTCGAAACCCACCTCGGACGGAGCCATGCATGTGAATTGAGTTTTCAGCCCCAACCTGATTGAATGGGTCTTCCCTCCAACATCTTAAAACCGAAGAGATCTTCATCGTCTTCTCTACACTCTGGCATAACCACCTAGTCCAAATATTGACTGTTTTTTTTCTACTTGTTCAAAACTCTCTAGGAAATTAGTTCAACTTACGAAAAACGGATTTAGTCATACCAACAAGAAAAGGTAATTGGTTCTGACTCCAATTTTGGTTGTTTAAATAAACCGGTTTCTAGTCAAATCTGACTAATGTTTTTTTAGAGATTTTAATTTAACCCATGATGAAAGTTGCTCAAAGCGAAAACCAGTTCCGCATTGAACCGAACTTGTAGGCCTACACCTATATAGTGATGATTTGATTTGATTTAAAATGGTTCCTGGATAGACAAAAACATCCTCTCAGCCAAACGCCAAATTGAGACAATTTTCTTTTTTTACAGGTAATTCGAAAGTACAGAAATAAACCAAGTCCAACATTTTAAAACCCTTAGGCCCGAAGGCCTATCCGTTATCTTTGTCATGTTCCCTTTACGAGGCTGTATATATGAAGAGTGATTCTCAAGGAGGTACCAGACTCATTTGCCTACTAACCTCGGTTTAGTTATAAACATTCGAATGGACTTTCATTTTTGTTATTTAAGCGTTTTTGTTGTTTTTGCATTACAGTTGTGTTGTTCATAATGTATGTTTTCTGTCAGTCCGTTTGTCTTGTTTCTGTCTGTTCATAGGCTGATTTCTACAAGTCTCGGCTTATTAAACCGGCCTCCATACTGTTTCCTTTCTTTGACTGTATAAACCTTCATTTATTTAAACTACACTGTTTGCTACTACATTGTATGTAATTAATGTAATGTTTTTGACAGTATGGAAATAAATGTGAATTGAATTGAATTGAATTGAATTGAATTGAATTGAATGAATTGAAAGAAACAGTGAATGCACTATGGTTAGCTGGAGGTTGTTCCTCCAACAACAGATAGCATTACCATGCAGCTTAAAATTACAAAACAATGTTTAAAAATCAAAATCAAAAAGGTAGTATATATAGGAACTTGTGTACATTTTGTAAACATGTTGCCACAAGAACTCCTAAAATATTGCAAGAAAATCCTGAGCAGCCTCCCAATAGCCCCATCTCCTTGTACACGGGTAATCAGATGTCATGTTTGTATATCATGACGACAAGTAATTTTGACTTTGAATTGAATAAAGAATACCCCTTATTTACTTGGTTAAATCAAATTTTGCACAAATCTTGAAGATAAATGGCACACGTCGAAGCAATAAAATAATACTTAGAACGAATGGAATAAGTGCATTATATTCACCCAAACCTTAAAGGCCCAAACCGACTTTTCACAGATTAACTGCCTTATTTGCATTTATAACCATTGCACGTGAACAAAAGTATACAACTAAAAAAACAAACCAGTACAAACGGCTAAAAACAACTGACCAAACTACAAGATAACAAACTTAACAGCTCCCGATGGAATGCTCAAAAGAGGAGAGGTTTGATGGGTAGTTCAACTCTCAAAAACAAACCAGTATTATAACAATCATCACACACTTCAACTCATTAGCAGACGTAAAAATGTTGCCCCAGCAAACAAAATATTGACTTTCCCTTTAAGCACATCCAAGTCTACCGTATGCAGACGGTGTCAATAAAGTCAAACTTCAGCTTAATGGGCACGTATGACACCAAAATTTGAAAAAAAAACTTACATCGCAACCGACGATTGCGTCTAGGTCCTAAACTTGCGTTGATCCTGAACGGTGTAGCCCTTCCCAGGGTTGCCCGACGCTATCCCCAGGCACTGTAACCCTGGTTGTACGTACCCGACGGTGGACCGAAGTGGTTGATTGTGTGCCTGTCTTTGGTGCAAGTCCAACAGCATATCCCGCGAAAAAACCCCATTATACCGCTCGTATTTTATGTAGCATCCAGAGTGTGCCAATTATAATATGCTGCGTTTATGTGTACACCCTAATGTTTGGTTTTAGTCTGGCTGCAATGCTCTCCAATTTCCATAGACACAACATTGCCTGAACCAGTCCGCGGACTCCCCAACGGTGGACCTTCACATAAAAAAAAAGCTCATATTAGCTTGTGGTGCGTACCCCTAGTACGTGTCTCGTCTGGTGTTTTTAGCACCATTAGATATGAATTTTCCACGCTCTGTCTGGTTTTTCCGAACAATTCGTGCCGGTTCATAGGTGAATGCAAGGTTTACTATAATGTAGGCCTACTTGTTAGAGGTTGGGATACAAGACCTCTGCACGTTTGAAACCATTACCCGTTGTGTGAACTACTGATCGGCTATGACAGATAATTAAACTGAAATGATCAGTCACTCAGTAGGAAAATTAGGAATTTAATTATTAAGAAATTCTTTGATTATTTATGTCCCACTAAATGGGCGGCAGCCATTATGACATTATACGCAACAATTCCACCAAGTATTTCTCAGTTCATAGATTCAACAAAGCTCAGAGACCATTATTTTAGTCCAACTTCATGCACTTGGTGGTGAAGCATGAGTGGCAGAAATGATACAAAATAAATTCTGAAGAAACTTAGAACAGTTTCGAAAGTGTGTGTTTTGTTTTGAGGTGTCCAATAGAGTGAAACTGGGTTTTTTTCCATGCCTACATGAGCGCATCGGAGTAGCATGAAATAATTACAGCTTACTCGTTTGCCGAGGAGCAAAATAAATGCACTGCATAAATAGCGGGGTATACCAGCCATACAAGTGTGAACCTTATGGTGTTTGGATGGTAACCAGTTTCTGCTTAGCAAGATATTTCTGTGCTTTGGAAATAATAATTGTACGTTGACCACGCTTAATAAACTGTGTTCTAATACGGTGTAATTCCGCTCTAAGGCAGGGTATACCTTTGGTGTTTGGAACGGTACTTTTGTTTCAATCCTATATAATTGTAGATATATACCATAAAACTGGCCTCTGAAAAATTTGTTTCAAAAGATGCTAGCGTTCTTGAGATATCAGTGAAAATCTCGAGCGGTTGTTTCCACGCAGAAGGATCCGAAAATGCTGAAACGGCATGTTTTTCATTGCGTTTAAAAGGCTTCATGTTTGTAGCTGTATGTGAAGCCTTTCTCAGGTTCAAATATTTTAGCGAGAACTTACTACTTTCTCAAAAACTACGAAACATCAAAGGGAGTTGTTTCTTTCAATGTTTTATACTATCAACTACTCTTTACTATACCACTGTATAAGTAAGTTTTTATGGTCATTTATTTTTGGAGTAAAAACCAACTGGACTGGTGATTGGAATGGTAATTCTGAAGAAAAACAATTTGACGATTTATACTATCATAACTGCTAAATTTCATAAACATGATACAGTACAAATTGCCTTTGGAAATAAAATAAAATGTGTGCGACAAAACCGTCCCAAACACTCCCTTAACAACAGGCAGCTTATAAACCCACGCCCTTGGCGTTTAGACCTTTATCAAGCTACCATTGGTCATGTTCCCTGTATCCAATAACAGTAATGGATGCTAATACTCATTGCACAAAAAAGGAAACAGACTACTTTTCTTATAGCCTCAGTTTGGTGACAATAATTAGGATTGGAGAAAAAATCAAGATGGCGGCACCATGATAAAGGCCAATAGCCGACAACAACCACGCGTTACTGTTTGGTAAACCTATACGTCTTCTCTTCTGATGAAAGTATCGGCAAATTGAAACTAATATGTTACCTAACATTGTTAGGCCCTACAACTTATAGATTATCCATGGTTTGAAAATAAAGACGGCAAAAATGCCGTATCCGACTACCACTTTATCTCCCTTAGGTCAAATTATATCCTTACCTGTCCAGACAGGTTGACAGAATGTATACAGAGAGGAACAGGCACTTTGAAATGTTACAATCAGTGTCAAAATCATGAACAGCGCTACTCGCTGAACGCCATTTTAGTTCCTTTGGTCACGAGTTGAAATGTTCGCTGGAGTTCTCCTTTTAATGGTCAATACTTAGCGTTTTAGCTACCAAAAGACCTCTGATGACGTAGCACCTTTTTAACATTTTGTGTTTTCCTATGGGAGCTTCGAATTCGTAGCCCCCCCCCCTCTCCCTCCCTCATTCCCTGGTCCCCACCATAAGAAAGCACACATGTAACCAACGCGTGGGGTCATCAGTACATGGGTCTATTCAACTTAGACAGTGGTAGTCGGATATGAAAATGTTTCCATAAAAACTTTAACTTCCAACCTCTTCACAAAAAATAACAAAAAAACATTGGCGGGAGTTTTGCAGTGACATACCTGTGGGATCTCGGCGTCTCTAAATAAAACAAACAGTCCAACCAGTAAAAACCTGAACTCTAACCCAACGACTTTGTTATCCCAGTCGTTACGTACTTGCAAAGGAATTTCCAAACAAACTCTTTTGAATACAGCAAGAACAATGAGCGCCAAATCTGCATATCCGGCATACCGTCCACGACCCACCTGTCCGATGACATTTTTTTCCAGACTGGCCAATCACGATGCCGTATACCTGTTAACAGGTGGAGTTTATCCAATCAGAGCACGAGATATTACGAACAGATGGACGAAGTTTGTTCTGCCTGACCAATCATGATCTCTTTTTGATGACATGTGGTTTGTTCAACAGGATGGTGTGCAGACTAATTCCAAATATTTTCATTTTGTGTCCACAAACATTTTAAAAGACTGTCGTACGCTACATCACGGGTATGTGCATTTCCTATCTCACTTTGCTATGTCCCATAATTTGTTATTTTATTAAATTATTTGTTTACTTATTTACTTTATGGATTTTTTTAAGGAGAAAAAAAAACGATAGGGGGAAAGAAAAACGATAATGGGATGTGTCTGCAAAATTTTTGAATTTTTATCAACAAAAGAAATGTCCGACCATCAACGACACTGTCCGAATGTCGAACAACTAGTTCGGTGCATTTCGGTTATTTTCGGAAAAGGAGGAATTCCCCCTTTTTTGTCACGTGACATTTGGGTGATACCGGACCCTAAAATCGACAGAGAAAAGTCAGAGATTTTCGGGACTGGGAACCAGACTACCTCACGTGCAGCCGAAGTCGCTTGATTCGGACGCCGCCGAAGTATTTTTTCCCTACAATACAGGTAGCCAACAACAGAGGGCGCTACAACCGTTACTTCTCAGAAACTGTAAAACCAATTTGCCCCTCCCATGAAATATGCTGATTACATTCACGCAGGCGTACTGACATTATTGGTGGGCAAACGCCATAGAGTTGTGCACTAAGCAGACGCACAAACGCGTGTGCGTCACCATTAGCCCCACACAAAAAGGCGTGATGTTACCTCATTTTGCCCACCAGTAGCGTTAGTGCGCACGCGTGATGTGCAATTGACATATTTCAAGGGACGGATCTATTGGATTTTTTTTTTTTTTTATTCTTTTTCATAATATGTCTTTCACCAAAATAATATGAGATTGTATGATCGAATTAAATAAACCGTGAAAAAAAACAAAGAAATGTACATCTATACAGGTATATAATTCCAATTAACTGGAACATGTCGAGAAAAACAGCTCTTCTGTTTTTAAACTAAATTTAACTTTAAAACCCTTTTTGCAAAAGCGATTAAATGTGAATTTTCAACACAAAATACAAATTTAATAAAAGGGCTTAGTAACTGTGCTATTATTACCAAAAAGCCGACTGTCGGTGTGACTGTTGGTCACACCATGTATTTGCACATCTTTGTCATCAGCTGAGATGACGTAGTACCCACTATAAGTCACGTGATGACATGTAAACATTGGTCGCGCAATCAGTCTATTCCAGAGAGATGGTCAGCATGTTTTTTTAAAATATTTTTTTAATGCAATTTGCCCATCACAAGGCCACTTGAGGTGTGGGCTACTTTTTGAAGAGATAGAAACCTACCCCAATGCGCAGAAACAAGACATGGCGAGATATAAACGCACAGTCTCTTCACAGCACAGCTAAGAACATGGAGGGGTAATTGAACCCATTGCGAGACAAACATAACTGCCTCTTCCCCTATTTAAATCAATTATTGAACCCATTGCGAGACAAACATAACTGCCTCTTCCTCTATTTAAATGAATTATAGTTATTAAGTGTCTTGGTCAAAGACACAAGTGTCATGTTTAAAGCCGCAGTTCCCAAGAGTGTTTAGAATGGGGGAATGTTGAGGAGCCTGGTGCTTGTAGAGCGAAGCCGTCCTGTAGATACATTTAGCTGTATTGAATCCTGGAAGTATCTTGTAGGTGTGCCATTGACAGAATGATAGACTGATCGATAAGGAGTAAAACATGGAAGTTGATGCACTCCTGAACTAGGAGCCAATGAAGTTCTTGTAAGATTGGAGAGTTAAGTAAGTGTGACTAGTCTGGCAGGAGAGTTCTTTTTTCAAGAAGAGATTATGACATGCCTGTTTCAAACAAATTCCATGATTTTTTTGTTAACTGCAATGTTTGAAACGTTTGAATCACGTTTCTTCCTCTAAGTAAAACGTCTTGTCTTCTTTTGTTTCACTGTCCGCAGGATTTTCTGAAGTCTCAGCCACTGCTACATCCTCACCAGAAGTGACAATGTTATCATCGTGAGTTTCCTCGGGCAGCGAATCGTCTGTTTTGCTTTGTGTTTCTGGTGTTTCTAAGACAACATCATCTGACGATTGATGAGGAATACCACTGCTATCTAACGCTTCCTCTGCGGAATCTGAATGAAAGAACATATGAATCAATTCATTATCCTGGTGCAACTATTACATCCTCCAATTTTTTTAGGGTTACAAATTCCAACACACTAATATGCATGTGCATTGCAGAGATGAAACTGTTCTTTTGGACTGAAGTCGCTCAAACGGGTTGAATTTAATCAAGAAAGTACACTGAAATCTACCGGTTTAATTTGATACAATACCCAAGGTTTTAACTTCTCCCTCTCAAGACATACCCTCTCCTGAAGACGATAAGAGCACACTGATTGAAACGTCAAGACTATTCTCATCACCGGTTCATTTCAGAACCACCACAACATCTGAAAGAGTTTACGTACATGGTGTCTACGCAAACCTCACTAGATTGTATTTAGAACCCTGCAAAATTTCAAATCCTAAAAGACATACCTTGTGTTTCTGTTGAGTCCATTTCTTGCATTTCAGGTTCTGGTGGCAGGAGCGGCTTCAAAGGCTCACTAAGACTGCTGACATCAAGGGTTCCAATGTCGCCCTAAAACAGACAAAATTTTCAAAATATAATTTTCAATGATACCATTTGACTGGCACTGAACTGCGCTGATGACGAAATCGTGCGATGATAAGCTGTGATGGCAAGCAACGTGTGAAATTCATAATCAAGAAGTTCTTGATATTTGACTTCCAGTTTAGGAAACGTGTCGTGTTGTGGCTGCGTGGTCAAGCACTGGACACAAGCTCTGGTGTTTTTGATCACTAGAGTGTGGGTTCGAGTCCTGGTCTTGACACTTAAACAACTATTTCTTTGTCCTTCGGATGGGAGGTAAAGTCGTAGGTCCCGTGCGTTGTAATGCAGGTGAAAGAAGCCAGTAAGACTTATTGCTAAGAGAAGGGGTTTCTCCTGGTGTTTCTGGTAGTGGCTGCTGAATGCGTCATAGCACCTTGTAAACCCTTTGTAAGGTTCTACACAAATGGGTCTCATAATTCAATAACACGTACACTAGTAGCTAGCAGTCAACATAATAATGAGTTTTACCAATTTACCAATTTCTGTAAATCTGCCACAGTTACTCCGAGTGTCTGGGCAATCGTTGCCACGGGAAACAGGGCTTGAAGACAACGGTTGAGGTATGGGAGAAGCTCGTAGGCCGTCATCTGACAAAATGTAGAGAAGAAGTCCCTTTCTTTGTCGTTGAATGTGCTCTCCTCAGCTCTGAAAACCAGAATCAGTCCAAATGCTCTTTAATTTACACTGTTATATAACTGGTGCCCCATTGGTATTTTGCTGAGCCAGTAAATTTGCTAAGCGGATTAGCAGCTTCCTGAAATGGGTCTGTCTGGTGATGATGATGTAAATGCATAAACCAACCTGTGATATGCCAGCGTTGTTTGGACGACCCTCTCCAATGAATGACTGAGCCCTGTGGCTACATCTTGAGCTAATGCAACAGGTGCACATAACCTCAGATCATTGAAGGCACTCAGTACAGCGTTGGTGTACATGGCTAAAGGGGCGTGGTCCATTAACACTGTGGGCGGGGCTAAGCTCTTATCACCCTGCAAAGGAAAATAGTCATACACATCTTGAGCTAATGCAACAGGTGCACATAACCTCAGATCACTGAAGGCACTCAGTACACCGTTAGTGTACATGGCTAAAGGGGCGTGGTCCATTAACACTGTGGGCGGGGCTAAGCTCTTATCCCCCTGCAAAGAACACAGTCATACACATCTTGAGCTAATGCAACAGGTGCATATAGCCTCAGATCACTGAAGGCACTCAGGACAGTGTTAGTGTACATGGCTAAAGGGGCGTGGTCCATTAATACTGTGGGCGGGGCTAAGCTCTTATCACCCTGCAAGGAAAATAGTCATACACATGTTGAGCTAATGCAACAGGTGCATATAACCTTAGATTGCTGAAGGCACTCAGTACACCGTTAGTGAACATGGCTAAAGGGGCGTGGTCCATTAACACTGTGGGCGTCGCTGAACTCTTATCCCCCTGTAAGGAAAAACTTTTACACATGTTGAGCTAATGCAACAGGTGCATATAGCCTCAGACCACTGCAGGCAGCCAGTACAGCAATAATGTACATGGCTTAAGGGGCAAGGTCCATTGGGTGGGGCAACGCCCACATCACCCTGCAAGTGCAAGGAAAACATGCTGGAAGGTTAACACTTTATATTATAATCTCCGTTAAAAATCAATTATTCTGAAAATTACACTTGAACGACACAACAAAATACAAGATTTTCTTCACTTGGGTTTTAGTGTGTACACTTTGTGCCTGCAGGAAATCCGGACTTTAGGTTGTTTTGTAAACGTTACATGTCATGAGTCATCTACAAAAAGTTGTGATACTGCTGCATCTGCAAGTTGATCGAGTGTAACCTGCCCTTCTGATTTGTCGAATGGCTTACCTGCATAGTTCCACTGGACAGAGTGCCAGATGACAAAGTTGGCGTGGCAATCAGTGTGTATGAATGCATGGCCTCTGCAAACCTGGATGACAAACGGACAATCAAACAAAACTTCACAAAAACAAAATGCTGTTACACCTTCAACCACTTTGGTTCGGGATTTCCAGCATTTCTTCTGGCACCACCCACTGTATTAATTTCCACAACACCTAGACCAAAAGTTTTGGGGGGGTTACGAGGTAAAGACAACAAATGTTCTCATAAAAATGTTTGGGATTTTCTTCTCTCTTTCGCAAAAAATTAAGCAAAAGCCCTCTTTGTTTTCTGTTCCGTAACCCATGGCTGGTAAAAGGCCTAACGATCTCTCGTAATCCTGGTTTGTCAGACAAAAGAATAAAGGTCTGAATTGGGGATTACTGAATGGCGGAAGCGTCTTGATGTCTCATAATCCTCTTCTTGAAACAAAAGGTCAAAGGTTTTGAATCCAGGATTACACAATATCCCCCGCATAATGGTCAAAAATCTGCGAAATATTTAAGACCATGTTTCCTCTTTGTGTGGGTGAAACATAGTGTTAGACGGAACAGTAAAAAGTCCGGGCAACCTTAGTTCTGGTATTCCGATTTTACACAATGGCGTGTTTAGACGTCGCCCGTTTGCTGACATCACACGCGCATTCTGACTGTCCATGGTCTGCCATTTTGAGAGTGAAAAAAGCTAGTAAAGATGAGGTCTAACTGCAGGTGCTTTGCCTAAAATGCGCACTGCACAGTAACACACGGGGGAATCTGACTCCCCAAAATGGCGCAAGCAAGATTCTTTGCCTGCTGACCTCAGGTGAATTGGGTCAATTAAAGTGGTAACAGAAGGCCCATCCCTTACGGTGCGTGAAATTGGAGTTCCAGTTTTGGGTCTAGCTACGGAAGAGGATTTACCACTAGCAGAGGTTGAACATCTAGGAATATAGTCTTGGCTCAAGACGTTGTTGATAATTTTTCACAATCGCGATCTAACCGCCACCCGCCGCAATCTCAGTACCGCGCTCACATTGTCCCTTTCTAAAATAAAACAACAGAGGGCGCTATTCCAAAAACTCGAATTCCGACAAACTGGCTCTCAGACTCTCGACTCAGAAACAAACTGATTGCCGGTGGTTGAGGATACGCCCTCTATTGGCGGAAATTACGCAGGCGCCGCACCGTAAATGTAACACCGTCTTGACCAAGACTAATAGGAATAAGAATAGAACAGCATTTTTTCAGAAACTCATTACCTTTTGGTTCCTTCGTCAAGGGCTGTTGTAAAACCTCTCAAGGCCGCTTGCTGAAACAACGGAGCGAGCAAGCCTCGGAAGTCAGCCCCAACACGGCTGAAGGACAGACCAAAGTACATGCACTGACCCAGAAGGGAGTCCAGTCGCCCACCCACACCCCTTGTAAGATCAGCCTCTAGCGTGCCCAGGAACTGTGACACCTTGGTAAGAAAAATGTTGAAAAATTTGTGTTAAACTATAAACACTTGCATACAAGCTGCAATGCCCCAATTCTCCAAAAATCAACCGATATGAGTTTATGTAGGATCCCTACTGCCTCAATCCTCCAAAATCAACCGATATGAGTTGATGTAGGATCCCTACTGCCTCAATCCTTCAAAATCAACCAATATGAGTTTATGTAGGATCCCTCTGCCTCAATCCTTCAAAATCAACCAATATGAGTTTATGTAGGATCCCTACTGCCTCAATCCTTCAAAATCAACCGATATGAGTTTATGTAGAATCCCTACTGCCTCAATCCTCCAAAATGAACCAATATGAGTTTATGTAGAATCCCTACTGCCTCAATCCTTCAAAATCAACTGATGTGTTTTTAAGTAGGATCCCTACTGCCTCAATCCTTCAAAATCAACCACAGCTATGGGCGCCGTGCACGCGACGCCACAATAGTGCGTCAGCCACACATATGTACCAATCAGCATGGAGGATTCACAGTGTGAGTGCGTCATGCGCGACGGCCATAGCAGCGGTGGTGCAAAACCATCACGGCGTTTGCTCCGGTTAGTGAATACCTTTTGTCCCACCCATCCATGAAAAAGAGCGCCCTCGTTGGTGGCTGAATCTGGACTGGAGGCCAGAACTGGATCATCATCCGAGAAGATCGCACGATACTGCGTGATGATGTCAAAGAGATGGACCCGGCTTGCTTCGATCACCTTCGTTATGTGAAAGTAAGCTGCAACAAGAAGAACGTTTGGCTGTGTCAGTGCATGCATTTCATATCTCCAAGAATTTAAACAGCTCATTAAAACCCTGGTGTCAACCACGTGCTGATAAAATTCAGCAGGTACTACCAAATATGGCCATAACTTTGTTTTCAACGGGCTAAAAAAGCCACGATTCCATGTAGTCCTCACCCCTGGTATACCCCACAAGCCTGTAGACTTTCATTGGCCAGACCCTAACCACTGCAGAGTAAGGAGTGTTGAAAGACAGCAGCCACCTGTCTCCGTGCAGTAATTGATTGACCCTTGTGCTAAGGGTCATTGGCACAAGGGCGGTATGCACTTTGTGAAAACAACTTGCGGCCGCACACTGATCGTAAATAACACAAGTCTAAGTCTTGACTGGCACTCCAATTCACCCACATGGTCATTTAGTGTAGCTTTGGGCTTGCATAGGGGGGGTTATTGACCTAAAAGACAGGGTGTTGATAAAAACTCAGCTTGTGGATCCACCTCATAAAATGTTCATTGCGGAGGACCCGAGGGTTTTAATACTGAGTCGCCATTCTTCAAGTCCCTTTTTCAAATTTCACTTGCAAATGTGTCCTTACCATCCTCCTTAGCAACGGCCGTTAGAATTCCTTGGAACCAAGCATCTCGGGCCTGAAGGAACTTGATCCTCAGTTCGCTCTCACTAAACAGATCCATCCGCCGTAGGTAGCCGATCAAACGTAAGCAGGCTGGGAGCTGGATGTTTGTCCGCAGTTGTTGTAGCATTTGGTTCAACATGAGCTGGGTGGACCCTTTGACTTCATTCACGATGTCCTACGAGCGGTTTGAATAATTTAATAAGTGATTTTGTGAACCAGTTGAAACCAGATAATGTCAATACACGCAAATGTTTCCCCTGCCTGGAAACGGAGGTCGTCTTGCAATGCCTTTACGTAATTTCGGACCAAAGGAACGAAGGTCGCTCGGTCATTTAACTTCGGAGCGTGCGCAGACCATTAAGACTTACAGATCATACACACGCCATCTAATGCTTCGTTTCATCCACACAAGGACTAAAAAGAGGTTGTGATTTTACTCACATTTTATGGCCATTCAGAGGCGATTTTTGTGTAATCCCTGATTATAGACCTTTGTCGTTTTGTTCCAAGAAGGGGATTTACGTGGCATCGAGAGGCTTCCACCATTGTTCATTCATTATATTTCAGCTGAATGACGGTAAGTCTGAATGAGTCGGCAATTGAGCCATGGTTCCGCGTTTAGTGCCACTCCTATGCCATAGGTAACGGCCGATGTTTTGCCGTTCTCGCTGTGTGAATTTGACATTTTCTCGGTCGAGCAACAAAACGGACAATCCAACAAAGAGAATCTTTCTTCTCTCGGCATTGTCAAGTCAGGGTTTCTTTGTGCCAGCAGTACCCTCAAAGAAAAAACATTTCAGCTATTCCTCCAAAAAAGAATCCCTCCGGGGGGGGGGGGGGGGGGGGGGGGACAAAAAAAGAAGAAGAATCCCGGCAGTATCCCGGGCCGATTGAAACCCTCCTACTCTGAGGCCCACTTTCAGTGAAACACACCACTGGTCAGTACACCATTAAAGCTTACCTGAATCACAGGGATGTTTGTGTGTTTCTTCTCTAATCGTTTGACATATGCCGATAACTCCAGGGCTTCCTCGTAGTAGCTATTACGCACACAGGTGTCCATCAATTGAGGAATCTCAAGTATTTCTAACAGTTGGGTGTGCTTGGTCAGTGTCAGGTTGTTCATTCGACGACTGCAAAAAAAAAAAGGAAAAAAAAAGGAATGAGTATGTTAACCAGTTGGCGCAGGCTGACGTGTATCCATGAAAATATTGTTTTGAGCCCCCAAACGGGCGATGCTGAAACACTCCATTGTGTAAAATCGGGATGCTGGAACAAAGGTCGACCGGATCGGACATTCCACTGCTGAGCGTGCACAGAGCACGCACACACCGTTTCGCCCACACAAACAGGACAGATAGCGGTAAATATCTTGCTGATTTTTGGCTAGTGTGCAGGCGTTATTGTGTTATCCCCGATTCCAGACCTTTGTCCTTTTGTTCCAAGAAGAGGATTATGAGACATAGAGAGGCTTCCATCATTGTTCATTCATTGTATTATGCTCAATGGGTGGTAAGTCAGAGTGAGTCGGGGATCCAGCCTTGCTTCCGGATTTAGTACCAATCGTAGGCCATGGCACACTGCTGACCTTTTGCAATTCACAGTTACCTTGACCATATGGGTCATTCCACCAAGTTGGGACACAGTTTGTGACATTTGTATGACGTCTGCATGATTTTAGTCCTGCCCCATTTCTGCTGTCTTTAATCACAGACTATCACAACAAATGTTTTACCTGGTACATTTTGTACCTTGTAATTAGTGCAAAAAGTGAATTTGCATAATTATGTATTTGAGCGTTGAAAAATTAGAAAAATAAAATTCTGGATGTAACACGGACACCGTGTCCGTGTTACATCCAGAATGTTATTTTTCATAATGATTTCAATTAAAATACATTAAAACAATTTAATACTTCAACAAACATTTTCACATACAAAGGAGAATGTTACAAGAAATAATTGAGTCAAATAAATGATTTCTTTTCATAATATGGACAAATGTTGCACAAAAATCACACTGTGTCCCAACTTGGTGGAATGACCCATATATATATATATTTGTTTGGTAATTTTATCTTAAATGCTCCTTGTACTCTCTTTTTAATGGAAGACGTTTGAGGACACTAGGTGGCAGCAGACTTACCACACATATCCATTGTTCTTAGTAATGTGCGCATGGTCATTACCACGTAAACAACAAAGTTCCCGCCTTTACAGCCCAGCGCATCTCGTAGCTACGGACCCCCGCACTACACCCTATAAGCTGCAGCCCCAGTTGGAATCCAGCAGTCTCCTGACGACAGACAGAGTATACTGTCTGAAACGTTGAGTCAACCGGTTCCTTCGGAACCACACATACTCAAAAAAGGGATTTACCACATGGTGTCACCGCAAATCCTTACTTATTACTTATACGTAAATAATGTCAATGTACCTGGTAAGTCTGCTGCCACCTATCATTCCAAAGTCTCCCATTGTATCCTTATTATTACATGTAATTTATATTTTTTGCTGCAATGTGTGTAGTTTTTAAAATAAACCGTTTAAAGAGGATGGGCCATGGTGATTGATGTTGACTTTATTGTTCAGTTTTCTGCTTTCTACAATTATTGCATCGGACAAACTTCTCTTTTGTGACATTAAACTGACAAAAGAAGTGATATTTGCAGGGAGTTTTTACTCCTTTAACTAGCCCGCCGCCTAAATTTATCAAAATCCCGGAAATGAGGGCAGCAAACAAATCATGACGTCACTGGAAGTACTGAATCCCTGAGTGGTCTGCACTGAGCAATGCTTCAATGAGTAACAACAAACAGCCGTTTGACAGAGGAGTACTTCCTGTGACGTCACTATTCTTTCAAACTTCTGGAGACAATTTTCAGGCACCGACTGCTGTTGTTCTGATGTTGGCTCGAGGCGGGGTGAAAAGAGGCTCGGAAACTGCCTTTGTAAACGAATAACCACGCATTCTGTAATCACCGTTTTTTCGTGGTAGATACAGGTGTATTTAGGGGTGAAAAACTTTTTTTAAAGAGAAACTTCTAGAGTGGCCCATCCTCTTTAATAAAGGAAATAATGTTACATTTCCCCTCAAAATTATTAGACTTCATTTTGGGTTCCTCTATCGAGATAAACACTAACCTTTCTGACAATTCATGAGATTTGAGTTCTTGTGATGCCAAACGTTTCTTTTGTTTTTTTCGTCATCACCTTGGATCACTCTATTTGTGACCTAATGTCATGACCTTTGAAGCCGCCTTATTTGACCTCTGACCCACCTTATGCTAATCTGTTGAGCCTCTTTCATGAACTTGTTGCAATCCTCTGAAAACGATGGCAGTTTCTCCAGCAGACTGTTGACATGTTTCTCCACAAAGTTGAACTGTTACCAAGACACCAATAAAAAAAACTTTAAAATGTTCGGCCTCCTAGTTGGAAGGGAGCAATATCTGAGTAAAACAAGTACATTGAAAGTATCCTGTACAGTTAGTTGGTTCACCACAGTGGGGTTTTAGGCACATCACTGGTCAAGCTGTGCGTACTACGTGACACATGTGCATGATGCAATGATACTACGTGACGCATGGTCACAGTGCAATGACATCATGTGACACTCTGGTGGCACAACGACACTATGTGACACATGTGCATGGTGCAATGACACTATGTGACACATGTGCATGGTGCAATGACACTATGTGACACGTGCATGATGCAATGATACTTCACGTGCCGTAGTGACTCTAAAAGACATGTGTCACACTATGTGACACATGGGCATGGTGCAATGGCTCTATGTAACCTGTGTGTGGCACAATGACACTACGTGACACATGTGCATGGTGCAATGATACTACATCTACATGTGCCACATGTTCATAGTGCAATGACTTGAGCTGTGACACGTGTGTGGCACAATTACACTATGTGACACACATTCATAGCACAATGACACTATGTGACACATGTGCCTGGCACAATGACACTATGTGACACATGTGCCTGGCACAATGACACTATGTGACACATGTGCATGACACAATGACACTATGTGACACATGTGCATGACACAATGACACTATGTGACACATGTGCATGACACAATGACACTATGTGACACATGTGCATGACACAATGACACTATGTGACACGTGTGCATGACACAATGAAACTATGTGACACATGTGCCTGGCACAATGACACTATGTGACACATGTGCCTGGTACAATGGCACTATGTGACGTAGTCTGTAAGTTTATCTAGAACATATATCATGGTAAAAAAGAGACGATCATGCATTGCATGGCAACTTACATCTTCCACTATTTCTTTGGAACATTCTGCTGTTTCAATGAAGGTTTTGTAATTATGGAAAGCTAACTCTTGAGTCTGTTGCAGAATCTGAGCCCTCTCCTCTGCCAGACGATCTGGTTCACGATCTGGTACCACAACAAAATAAATCAAAGTTAGAACTTGAAAGTTTGCATGGTGGAGATACAATCTAGTATGGTTTGATGTAACATCATGTACATGAGTAGATTTTTAACTTTGCATGGTGGAGATACAATCTTGCTAGGTTTGCGGTAACACCATGTACATGAGTAGGATTTGAACCTTTGCATGGTGGAGATACAATCTAGTAAGGTTTGCGGTAACACCATGTACATGAGTAGGATTTGACACTTTGCATGGTGGAGATAAAATCTTGCTAGGTTTGCGGTAACACCATGTACATGAGTAGGATTTGAAACTTTGCATGGTGGAGATGCAATCTAGTAAGGTTTGCAGTAACACCATGTGCATGAGTAGGATTTGAAACTTTGAATGGTGGAGATACAATCTAGTAAGGTTTGCAGTAACACCATGTACATGAGTAGATTTTTAACTTTGCATGGTGGAGATACAATCTTGTTAGGTTTGCGGTAACACCATGTACATGAGTAGGATTTGAAACTGCATGGTGGAGATAAAATCTTGCTAGGTTTGCGGTAACACCATGTACATGAGTTGGATTTGAAACCGACAGCTTTACGTCCCATCCGAAGGACGAACCAATAATGGTTAAGTGTCTTTTTTAAGGATAAAAGTGTCAAGACCAAGGTGCCGAACCCACACTCTGCTGTTCAGAATACCAGAGCTAGAGTCCAGTGCGCTTGACCACTCAACCACGACACACCTCATGTTCTTGTGGCTGAGTCATCAGAGAGTGGGTTCAAGTCTCATCAAAACACTTGTGTCCTTGAGCAAGACACTTTAAAAACATAATTGCTTCTCATCACCCAGGAAATGGGTTAGAGATTGTTGACGTGAAAAATAACGAGCAACCTGTACTAATTGAAGCATCAAATAGTTACACCACCAGTTTTTTTCAGAACTACCACAAGTCATTCTAAAGAGATTATTACATGGAGTCAACTTAAACCTTAGTTTCTAGGCGTTGTACTTACTGAGTTTATCCACCCCATATGAGCTGAGTTCTGCGAGATAAAGTGCAAAATCTGGGTTTTCTCTCCAAGAATCTGAAGAAAAGAACAATAATCAATTGTTAAACGGATAATTAAAATAGACAAAACAGGACCGTTAGATAACTTGGGATGTCGCTTGTCATGCTACAGCTAGGTAAAACAGTCTGGCTGGTACCCCATTATACGGTAGTTTGATCACATCATTATTGCAAAGTTGTTAAGGTGAAATAAAATGTATTCAATTGTACTCACGATCATTTTCTTTCCTCTAAATCAATGATTTTTAGGGCCTCTGACAACCCTGCCGTTACAATCGCCATTTTTATTACTAATGTGACGACTGTTTCCTGACTTGAAAAAAGTCGCATTAACGCTGCGGGGATTGCGTGTTCGCTGATGCCCGGACTTGCATAATGTTTTGCGCAGTCAACGCAGGATACCAGCTGTGTAGTGTCAACGACCCCCAACATTGTACATGTACAGCGCGCGCTCGGCCAATCATGACCAATGGAACTTTGTGGTGGTCGTTGACTGGTATCCTGCGTTGACTTTTCAAAACAATTTGCAAGTCCGGGCATCAGCGAACACGTGATCCCCGCAGCATTAATACGACTTTTTTCAAGTCAGGAAACAGTTGTCACATTAGTAATATTACTAATAAAAATGGCGATTGTTATGGCAGGGTTGTCAGAGGCCCTAAAAATTATCGATTTGGAGGAAAGAAAATGATCGTGAGTACAATTGAATGCATTTTAATTCACCTTAAACACTTAGAGAAGACAGTAGGCGAATTTTGAGCAATTCTGTTGAGTCTAAGGCATTTTTTTAAACAGAGGTGGTTTAAATTCTCCTGACCGTCGCAGTTACTACATATTCCTTACTGGGGCGCTAGTACGACAGATAATGTCAAAATCTCAAAAAAGGAGTACAGCGCCCCAGTTACTGGGTCTAGCGCACCAGATAATGTCCAACTCCAATTCCCAAAATGTAACTAATAATTAATAATAAAGACGTAAGTAGACCAGCGTGTTTGGCACTATTCCGACACTATTTTATGGGGCTATTGCACACCCAAATAAAAACTGAACTTCCAAAATATCTCAGAATGATACTAAAATGCAACACAAATCTATCCGGATGCAAACAAACCTGGGAAAACGTCTTTAAACACCGATGCAAGTATAGTTTCATCTTCCACGTCAATGGGGGTCGCCATCTTGACAAAAAATACCGCCCTCTGTCGTCATTGGGAATCTCGCTCAACCTAAAATTATAGCGCCCTCGTTCACTCGTCGTTTGTAATAAAAAAAACAACAACAACCCAAAAACAAAACAGTGCGTTGTCAGCAAGCTCTATGTTTAACCACAGAAGTTGAAACGGAAGATCTGCACACGCACTTCTGAACCAAACCTGCAATTTTACCATGAAAATGTGTTTAAAAAGTTTCCATCTTTATGTTTTAATACATTCTAAAGTAAAATATATAAAGTTGAACAAATTAATACTACCCTTTTTTTTTTTTGCATTATTTTATAACAGGTTATTTTGGTTTGTAAGCAGTTTGAAACAGTAGCTTTTATTTCATAATTATAAAGTATCATAAAAGATTCTTCCTTTTATTGCATGTACAGTGTTTTGTTTTATTGAACCTGAAATATAAGTGCATAAATATGAACTATGTTGCGATCAAGCAAAGAGAAAATATCACTTGACGAACACCATAGAGCTACATTTACACGGTGGAGACATTCGTAAAGAGGAAGAGGTGACCGGTGTTATTAGGTCACGGAAAATAGACCAATGAGCATGCTGATATAATTATACGTCAGCACATACTAGCTCCTTTTGGTTCAATACTAGCGCCTTTGGGTTCAAGCATGGGAGACGAACGAACCAGACTGTTCCCTGCAAGAGGGTGGGCTAGTGCATGCTTGGTACACTACTGCCAAAAGATGATTCAAAATAAAAACAGGGGGGGACTCTTAATGGAGTGAATTCCTGTACCTTGGCACACTTCTATAGGAGATATGTTTTCGTTTTTTGTTGTTGTCCAGTTCGATTGAGGGATGGGGGACAGAACTTCCCCGTAGAAAAACGCTCACACAAATGGAATATTCCACGTAGGTGGGGAGGGGTTGGATGGGAGGGGGTCTTTGTAGAGATGACGAGTTCCCTCTCAGGTTTTCCAAGACCCAGACAGAAATCATCACACATCACTCACACACAGAACTAACCTTAATGACCCGAGTACTCTCTAAATGTAAAAGAGTGAAAAACCACTCGTTTTGTCCGCCATGCCACTCTTGCAAAGAGTCATTTATTGCAGACAACTCTTATTAGAGTGAAAGACTTTTTTTCAACTTGAACCAGAGTTCGCTCTTATTTCACTCAAAAACGGGTGATGCACAGTGAGTTTCACTCTCAAAGAGAGCGCCAAATTGACATCACTCGGGCAAGAACGTGAAATGTTCACTCTTTTATTTAGAGAGTATTTAAACACACACAGTACTCGGTTGGTATAATATCGTAGACAAAATAAACACGTTAAATCTGAAAGCCAACGGACTGATTGTAAAGTTCATACCAGTACCAAGCCACAAGAGAAAAAATGTAAAATTACTCTGAGCAGTCCTGTGAAATACAAGAAAATAGCGTTAAGAAAACCTCCATGCACTGTTCCTTTATTTAATTTGACTTCTGCACAATGACTGGTAACGCCCACCCAAACCGTGAACACTGTTTTGACTATAACGTGGTCACTGGATTGCGATATAAAACGTCACACAGGCCGTGTTCGAATAGGCCGTATTTTTGACAGCAAGAGGGCGCAATACTAACTCCATTTTGAAAGTACAAAAACATTTCAAAACATTAAACATACAAATTTTCCAAGCAAATAATTTACACTGATTGCATTGTAAAAACTGTCAATAAAAAAACCCCCAAAAGTTGTATATTAACTGCTTTATTAGTCTAATTACATCTGGTTTACCGAACTAAATCTATGGTTTGACCCCCAACCTACCCCAAGGGCGCCCTCTTGCAGTAAAAAATAAGGCCTATTAGCGGCTACGGCTGCGGCTACCGCTGGATCATGGCGTCATCATGTGTTGAAGTATAGGACATCCTTTGCAACAGCCGTAGTCGTAGCCGTAGCCGTAGCCGTAGCCGTCAATTCGGATACGGCCTGAGGCTAAGTTAGTTGTATGGTACGATTTTCTTTATGAAAACAAGAGGATGTGAATAATAATGAGCTACAAAAAGAAAAAGGAAAAAAGTTATTTCCCTATAAATTTCACCCAGATTTTCAAGGGTTTAATGACAAGGACTGGACATGGATCTGCACAACGGAAACAATGTTTCCGACAATTTGTAAATCAACACCATACCAACTACAAAAGTACTTCCTCTTTCGATTTGGGAGCGAGAAAAAAGGTTTTATTTACATTGAAAGCCGGAAACCAAGTGGGAACCACGCACACACACACACACACACACACACACACACACACACACACACACACACACCACAACCATGAATGGTTTGTCAAAGTCAATCTGTGGGAATTTAAAGTAAAAAGTCAAAGATGAATAATGATGCATGTTTATATTGCAACTAAGTTATGGTCGATATATTAATTGGAAGGTTGTGTTGTTTTATGGACTTGATACCAGTTCCAGTTTTCATGTGAAATATGTCTGAAGAAATTGCAGTGTGCAATAACCGTAATGTCGCCATCACTCACAAATTATTGTCAATACTTTGATTTGAAAACCGACAAAAATGAGTCCTATGATCGTGAATAGTGTTGTAAATTTGTTGTGAAAAGTGGGGGGGGGGGGGGGTGTCATGGAAAAAAGAAATAATGCTGAGATCACGAGGAAAGGGGGCATGGGACATGTTACATGTAAATCCACAGCAGATGTTCGATTGCATTATGGATGCCCTCTGTGTTGTTAATGTTCTACGTAGTTTGTTCAAATAATTACAGAAAATATTTCGTGTCTGCTTTTTCTGCATAGTACCTATCGTACATTCATTAGGCATTGTCAAGTACGATAGGGATTTGTAGAAATTATTTATTCCTTTACTAAGCTATCGGGAGCTTTTCAGTGAAAACCACCAAATTGTGTTTTTGAAGGACCAAAAATCTGGGGGGTGGGGGTGATCATCTGGAAAAATAGTGAGGGGGATATACCGGTATCCCCCAACCCATTTACGTCGGATGATCGTGAACGAAACTGTCATGGACAAAATGCTTTGCTGAGTAAACAAGATTGATACTGCTCCAGCTCAACATTGGTAAACTGACTGTAAATGCTTCCATTCAATGCACGATCAAGATCTATGTAATAAAACCAACCTGTGAATTGTTTCAATAAGCAAGATTGATACTGCTCCAGCTCAACATTGGTAAACTGACTGTAAATGCTTCCATTCAATGCACGATCAAGATCTATGTAATAAAACCAACCTGTGAATTGTTTCATTGTTTTATTTGTTTTGTTTCATTTGCGAGAAAACGGTAAAAATAGCAGCAACAAGTATGAGTAATAGCAGCAACAAGTATGAGTAACAGCAGCATGAAGTATGAGTAACAGCAGCAACAAGTATGAGTAATAGCAGCAACAAGTATGAGTAATAGCAGCAACAAGTATGAGTAACAGCAGCAACAAGTATGAGTAATAGCAGCAACAAGTATGAGTAACAGCAGCAACAAGTATGAGTAATAGCAGCAACAGTATGAGTAGCAGCAGCATGAAGTATGAGTAATAGCAGCAACAAGTATGAGTAATAGCAGCAACAAGTATGAGTAATAACAGCAACAAGTATGAGTAATAGCAGCAACAAGTATGGGTAATAGCAGCAACAAGTATGAGTAATAGCAGCAACAAGTATGAGTAATAGCAGCAACAAGTATGAGTAACAGCAGCAACAAGTATGAGTAATAGCAGCAACAGTATGAGTAGCAGCAGCATGAAGTATGAGTAATAGCAGCAACAAGTATGAGTAATAGCAGCAACAAGTATGAGTAATAACAGCAACAAGTATGAGTAATAGCAGCAATAAGTATGGGTAATAGCAGCAACAAGTATGAGTAATAGCAGCAACAAGTATGAGTAACAGCAGCAACAAGTATGAGTAATAGCAGCAACAAGTATGAGTAATAGCAGCAACAGCAGCAACAAGTATGAGTAATAGCAGCAACAAGTATGAGTAATAGCAGCAACAAGTATGAGTAATAGCAGCAACAAGTATGGGTAATAGCAGCAACAAGTATGAGTAATAGCAGCAACAAGTATGAGTAATAGCAGCAATAAGTATGGGTAATAGCAGCAACAAGTATGAGTAATAGCAGCAACAAGTATGAGTAATAGCAGCAACAAGTATGAGTAATAGCAGCAACAAGTATGGGTAATAGCAGCAACAAGTATGAGTAATAGCAGCAACAAGTATGAGTAATAGCAGCAACAAGTATGAGTAATAGCAGCAACAAGTATGGGTAATAGCAGCAACAAGTATGAGTAATAGCAGCAACAAGTATGAGTAATAGCAGCAATAAGTATGGGTAATAGCAGCAACAAGTATGAGTAATAGCAGCAACAAGTATGAGTAACAGCAGCAACAAGTATGAGTAATAGCAGCAACAAGTATGAGTAACAGCAGCAACAAGTATGAGTAATAGCAGCAACAAGTATGAGTAATAGCAGCAACAGCAGCAACAAGTATGAGTAATAGCAGCAACAAGTATGAGTAATAGCAGCAACAAGTATGAGTAATAGCAGCAACAAGTATGGGTAATAGCAGCAACAAGTATGAGTAATAGCAGCAACAAGTATGAGTAATAGCAGCAACAAGTATGAGTAATAGCAGCAACAAGTATGGGTAATATCAGCAACAAGTATGAGTAATAGCAGCAATAAGTATGGGTAATAGCAGCAACAAGTATGAGTAATAGCAGCAACAAGTATGAGTAATAGCAGCAACAGCAGCAACAAGTATGAGTAATAGCAGCAACAAGTATGAGTAATAGCAGCAACAAGTATGAGTAATAGCAGCAACAAGTATGAGTAATAGCAGCAACAAGTATGGGTAATAGCAGCAACAAGTATGAGTAATAGCAGCAACAAGTATGAGTAATAGCAGCAATAAGTATGGGTAATAGCAGCAACAAGTATGAGTAATAGCAGCAACAAGTATGAGTAATAGCAGCAACAAGTATGAGTAATAGCAGCAACAAGTATGGGTAATAGCAGCAACAAGTATGAGTAATAGCAGCAACAAGTATGAGTAATAGCAGCAACAAGTATGAGTAATAGCAGCAACAAGTATGGGTAATAGCATCACTAAGTATGAGTAATAGCAGCAACAAGTATGAGTAATAGCAGCAATAAGTATGAGTAATAGCAGCAACAAGTATGAGTAATAGCAGCAACAAGTATGAGTAACAGCAGCAACAAGTATGAGTAATAGCAGCAACAAGTATGAGTAATAGCAGCAACAGCAGCAACAAGTATGAGTAATAGCAGCAACAAGTATGAGTAATAGCAGCAACAGCAGCAACAAGTATGAGTAATAGCAGCAACAGCAGCAACAAGTATGAGTAGTAGCAGCAACAAGTATGAGTAATAGCAGCAACAAGTATGAGTAATAACAGCAACAAGTATGGGTAATAGCAGCAACAAGTATGAGTAATAGCAGCAACAAGTATGAGTAATAGCAGCAACAAGTATGAGTAATAGCAGCAACAAGTATGGGTAATAGCAGCAACAAGTATGAGTAATAGCAGCAACAAGTATGAGTAATAGCAGCAACAAGTATGAGTAATAGCAGCAACAAGTATGAGTAACAGCAGCAACAAGTATGAGTAATAGCAGCAACAAGTATGAGTAATAGCAGCAACAAGTATGAGTAATAGCAGCAACAAGTATGAGTAATAGCAGCAACAAGTATGAGTAATAGCAGCAACAAGTATGAGTAACAGCAGCAACAAGTATGAGTAATAGCAGCAACAAGTATGAGTAATAGCAGCAACAGCAGCAACAAGTATGAGTAATAGCAGCAACAAGTATGAGTAATAGCAGCAACAGCAGCAACAAGTATGAGTAATAGCAGCAACAAGTATGAGTAATAGCAGCAACAGCAGCAACAAGTATGAGTAATAGCAGCAACAAGTATGAGTAATAGCAGCAACAGCAGCAACAAGTATGAGTAATAGCAGCAACAAGTATGAGTAATAGCAGCAACAAGTATGAGTAATAGCAGCAACAAGTATGGGTAATAGCAGCAACAAGTATGAGTAATAGCAGCAACAAGTATGGGTAATAGCAGCAACAAGTATGAGTAATAGCAGCAACAAGTATGGGTAATAGCAGCAACAAGTATGAGTAACAGCAGCATGAAGTAACCATGCAGCAACAAAAAGTACGAACGCTGAGGTATCAATGATTTCATTTCGCAAGGTTTGCAAAACCGAACAGCTGGATCTTTGGTGAGGTCTTGCTGTCCTGAAAAAGAGCAACAGCCCTTGTAGATGATGAACCAAAATATTAATATTTAATTGTAATTCAGAGACCTATACCAGCAACAGAAGAATTAATTCTTGCTGTGTTATCTGCAGATTTCTAACTCAAAGCACGCTCCAACTAATGCATGATGCTGAACGTTTCTTCTGCTCAATAGGACCATGGAGGAATAAGGACGTTCCCAGTCCAACCCTGTAAAATGTTGAGACAGAGTTTTGCATGGAGGCTGGCATACTTTAACGGGCTGCCACAGCCTCTTCGCCACACTAATTAGACAAAAAACCCTGATGGGTGGTCTTTCTGGCAGACATTAGGAGACCGAGGAATTTAGTTCATGGAGGGTAGAATAGAAACAGAGTTGTCACATTTTGGTTACAATACATGTGACCACAGAGCAAACCTTGCTCTGTGTCCATGACCGACCTTTGCATTAAATATGCTTTTATAATTAGGAGGTCACGTCGGGGTCAGTGGGAGGGCTGTATAGCTATTTAGCTGGCTACAAGCCAAATCACTGCCGCGATTTAAAGCCTTGACTTGCAATGTTATGTCACTATGATGACTATTATAGTCTGTACAGCCATCTTGTTTTATTGTTCCAGTCAATAAATTGAATTACCGGGGCTCGGTTTCATAAGACCGCAGCAAAATAATAGCGGGTGGAGAGCCGGGTACCAGTCGCTAAAAAATTGTGAATTGATATAGCTGGTAATCTGTTTCTGCTAGGTAGGATTCGTCTCTGCTAAGCATGTTTTTTGTTGTGCATAACATCTTTATGAAATTGGTCCAAACATAAGATTCATTTTCGGAAAAGCCTTGAAGCAGAAAATGTTGATGAGCAAATTCACTACTAAGCAAACATGCCTAACGAAGCAGTTTCGCAACTCAAACAGTCCCAGTTATACAGACATGGCTTTTCAGCAGGCCCAATTTCATTTTAGCGCAAAAATAGCTAAGCACTACAAAATTATGCTTACGGGAATAGCCAGCCAAAATGCCGTGTCACATGTCCCAACCTGCATACAAATGTTTGCTCAGCAGAACATTTTTAAGAGATACTTTTCTATGAAATTGGACTAGGGTATAACCCATTTTGGCTGATACAAACTTTAATGTACGTAGTAGAAATTAACGATGTTTGTGCATAATATGCAAGCCTTTTTATATGGAACTGCCCCTGGTCTACCCCGTGTCTGAATGCGGCAACGTCACTTAGAAATTGCTGCAACCATAATGCAAGCTCCCGTGGCTTCCTTAAAGTTGTATTTGTAAAGACTGATAAACAAAAAAGTAAACCGTTATGCATTACAGTTAAATATTTATGAGCCAATTTTAAAGATATAACATCTTATACTCCCCCACCATTTTCAAAGCAAAGAAAAAAATGGCGATGTTTTTATTATAATTTGTTTGTTTTACTGTATATAGACCCACGCGTCTACTTGTATAATAAGTGCAATTATTGGGAGGTAATATTTAATCTTTATATCCAAAAGGAAAAAAAACCCTGTCCTCCAACGAGAACATGAATGAATACGACTTCCAGAACCGTCACTTTTCTTCAAAGGGATATGTTAAAATACCACGATGTAGGCCTACCCTGTGAGATGAGCTAACAACCCTTGGTCTGCTAAGTTTATCAACTGATCACACCCATTGGAAAACTTCACCAGTAAAAAACAGACCCACACGGTCAAGAAGGTGGTAGTTTTACACCACGCATGATGCAATATTGTTGTTTTTGTATGACTGTTTTTTAATCAGTGTTGTTCCCCTTTTTAGTTGTTCTTCTGGGAGGGAAATACTTCGTCCAGCCAGCCAGGCACGCCGAAAATACACCCAGACAAAAACATCAGGCACGTTGTTGGGTGTTACCTACTAATAGACCCCTGTTCCCAAGGTGAACAAATACCTCGCCTGGTATTTCGGGGGCCCCGGCGTGCCTTTCATGACCTCCAGGTCCCTGGTTTTTATACAGCCTTAGCCAAGCCGCTCCTTCCGCGCCTTTTAACAATAGAGACAGGGCCGCCTGTACTCTGCGTGCCTGGTACGTACGTTGCGGAAGTACTGCTTCCATAATCTAGGAATTTGAACAAAGGGATTTCCAACCAGGGTCGTTACTGCTATTAACTAACTACCAATTATTGATTTTCCAACTTTGCCAATTGCCAGTTGTTTGCATATCAGGGTTTTTTTTAAACACGGATCCTTGCTCTATGCATAGATAATAGTTTATACCAGTCTACCAACGATTCACAGTGCACTCCGAATCCAACACATGCGGTACACACACACAGGGAGCATGCGGATACGGAAATATAAATATTCATGAGCAACGTCATCGCTTGACCTGACTGACTGCATAATTTGTAATACACGCAGTGTGTGATCACAAGTCTTCCATAAAAACCTCGCACAAATGTACTGTTTTGGGACGTAAATGCAGTATTACCAGCTACAGTTTTTCCAGCTTGTGTTCCTGAATTAGTGATGAAGCCCTGGTTTACCAGCAGACGCCGTAATTAAATGTCGGGCTGGGTGAACTTTGTTGAGAGACCGGTGTGGGACATGAAGCGATGACGGTATTTCTAAATTTGGAGCACACAACAACGTAGTGCATACACACAACACGTAACTATTTCATTTGCAGCGGGCAGAGTGTAACCGTTAAAACCACCCACAAAAGACCTGAATTTACGTTTTTGTGGTGAGATTATGAGGTGTGGTCTGTGACTACAAAGACTGAAGGATGTCCGAGGCGAATGTAGACGTAACATTGCAGGTCGCCATCAGCTGTTAGGCCATTGTTTTTAATGTGTTACTGAGGTAAGTCGACACTGTTTTTGGTTCACATGTTGGGCGGTCAAACCGAGGTCACCCATTAGACACGTTCCCATTGCATTGCGCTGTACCGTATCTGCAGAAAAACAGACGGTACACAGACGGAGTTCTTGTATTATTATCGATGTGTGTACCCATGGAAATGGTTGAGTCTTTCGTTTCTCTGTTAATCACACTTTCTTTCGATCATCGTGTTTATATTTCTCATAAATAGTTTCGTACTTTTATTTTTGTCACGAAATACTGTTGGTTTATAAACTCCTTCTGGCTACCGTCGTTGTACATTATGGGGGAAAGAATATTTTGACTTGAGTTACTGTTTTTTCTGGGGGTATTTTTCTGTTCATGCCTACATTTTGAGGTAAATGTTAACTTAGAAGTAATCAAAGCAGGGTTTTTATGGTCTTCCAAATTATGTGACGTGGGTGGAGATAGTTCGTGTCCCTTAAATTAATTGGTAATAAGGATTATTAGTTATTAAAGAATATTCATTTTTACCCTTTTACTTCCTCTAACCCAAGTTGTACTTAATATTTATAACCACATTACTTCAGCAATTTTTGGAAAAGTGAATATTCCGTTTTTTAGAATTTTAATGAACACACCATTCAACAAACCGGTAAAAATGTCATGACAATTAGGTAATCCGGACTTAACCGTATAGTAAAAATGATATAAGATTTGTCAGTAAGTGAGGTTTGTGCACACTCATCCAAAAAATTTGGAAATCAAAACGAGCAATGATGACTTGCGAGTCATCATCAAATGCTATTTAGGAATGATGCTATTTCCTCGACTTAGTATTTCAGACGGAAATATTCCTCTGGAGGAATTGGTACTGGGCTGATTTCTCAAAATCAGTAAGCTTTCTGATTGAAAGTAATCAAGCGTTTCCTTGATAATTTACCAATCCCGAAGAAACACTTTGTCGCATGTCTTTGACGACTAATTTTGGAAAAAAAAATGTGAGTATTTCCAAAATCCAGCTAGCTTGTTAAATGTTTATCACTTAACTGTATCTAAAAAAATTTTTTTACGTTTTATTCAAACTTTCAATTATGAGATGCGATTTACATATTTTCGAGGAGGTTATCTGTGGGAGACACTACAGTTACTTGTGAACAATTTTTATCAACTTCACCATTTGTTTATTGAAGAATAAATTCACTCCATACTTTTATAGTTTCCAATAAGTTGACTGTACAATCAAATATAGTATGTTAGCGGATCATATTTTGTATTTGACAGGGAACGAAAAGTTCAGAAGGAGATGTTGATACTCATATCAAGTTTTACAAATTTGTTTTTCTTTCTTTTTGGACTAAAACTGTGGTTTTTATTTTGTTGATCTTCACCGAATATGTTTTTATACTTCTTATGAACAAACATTTTTTTTTATCGCATTATGTTAGCAAATATTGTTAAAGGTAACATACATGATTTGTCAATGAAATTGTGATTTATTTCAAATATTAGACTTGTATAAAGCTTACTTTATTGACACTAGTGTCTTTATGCCGACCCCCCACCACCCGCTGAGAACTCTCGTCCCTTCTCCCTACAGAGAAAAAAGAAACTAGGATTTGTTTCTTTATCTCTAGTATGCCTTTAAATGCATCAGTTATGGCTCAGTATGCAAACTATTATAATTAACAGTTGTGTCCATATGTGTCTTGCACTTTGTCTAAGGTGTCTCTTGACAAACTATAAAAGCCCCCCATTATTGTTTTGCCCCCGTCTGCCCCTCCCAAATGAAAATGTCTTTTTAAAGTAAGGCCACTGCTGTCAAGTACAAGAAGAAGAGAAAAGGGGAATAAAAAACAAACAAACAAACAACCCAACAAACAAACAAACAAACAAACAACCCAACAAACAAACAAACAAACAAACAAACAAACAAACAAACAAACAAACAAACAAACAAACAAACAAACATACAAACAACCCAACAAACAAACAAACAAACAAACAAACAAACAAACAAACAAACAAACAAATAAACAATCAAATAAACAAATAAATAAACAAATAAATAAACAAAGCCATAGCACTCGAATTCTTTCTTGATTCGTTTTGCTCAATTTAATTAGTTATTTCAAGTTCCCTGAGAAAGCATTTAACTCCTTATCCAATGTTATGACATTGTTTTCTTGAAATCATGAGTACCTCATTATTATTTGTATTCTCGGATCTCTGAACTCTCTGTTTTCATTTTGATAAAAATGAAGAGCTTCCAAAATCCAAAATGATAACTTATGTTTGTAAACAATATCCCAAATATATGCTTCCAACACTGTTCTTCTTGTTGTAAATCTGTGTAAATATTATACACAGTTCTTGAAAACAGGAGTTTAAACAAGCATTCCTTCCAGTAAAAAGAGAACTTCGATTTGTTTTTAAGTGGTATACATTTTGGAAATGCCTCGAGCTTTCACAATTAAAAGTGACTGAGTACAAACACATTTTGGGTTAATTTTGGGGGTATTTACCCGGGGAAAAAACGAAACCAACCACATCTTGCATTTCCTATAAACCATTTCAAAGAGTTCGTAATTGTCCTTTACTGGCTTCCGTGGGAATGTCATATGCGAAACTGATCTTCGCTACTATTTATGGTTGTTTTTCAACCCTCATTCTCAGAAACAACCCCAGTGGTTCCGAAAATGTTCACAAACGTAACCCGAACCGAAACATTTTAATAGGTTGCAGTGCACGCGTTTCGCGGTATGTGTGAATAGTGGAAGTTCAGAATTTGTAAACGGGATCCTATGCGTTATAATTATCATACATAAAGCACATCTGTCCTTGCCTTATGGTAATATCTACTGCGTACAATGTGTATTTTGTCCTGTTTTCCGATTTTGTTATTTTCTTTTACCCGGGAAAGAATGGAGGAATTTTTGTCAACAACATGGAAAACTTAACATGCAGATGCTGTTCAGCGTTTACAAATTACATTTGTTTTACACTGCACGAACTGTATAAATTAGAATGAATAAAAGATATTCGTAAAAATCATTGCCGAACTAACCCTGTGAAATGTCCGTCACAGTAGGTTCTCACGCTCGAATTATTATTTCCATTCCAGGAAGTGGATGTGATGGGGCGGGGCTGTGTGTGTGCGTGTGTGTGTGTGTGTGGGGGGGGGGGGGGGGTGTTGAAAATTACCATTGCAAATATTTTTATTGGGCTGATGCCGGTGCTATGTATCAGTTACGTTTAATGCCATTTTAGAAGTAACTTTTCACCAAGGAAAAAGTCTTGCTATTATAAGAACCAACTTCTTAAAGATGTAAAGCTGGTCCCATTTTCATAGAGCTGCTGAAGCACAAAAAGTAGCTAGGCACAACAAAATTATGCTCACTTGAATAAGGTTACCAGCCAAAGTACCATGTCACATGTACAATTTATGACTGGTATCCTGCTTATTTTTGCTTAGCAGAAGATTTGTTAGTGATTTTTTTCTGCTTTAAAAGCAGCTTTAATGAAAATAGGAACAGCGGGGCACCCGTGTGTCGCAGCAATGTGAGTGGTACAAGGCGTTTTGGCTGGTAGCTGGTTTCTGTTAGGCAGGATTTTAGTGTGCTAAGTAGATTTGTTGTTAACCCGGGCCCCTAGGCTCGCAAAAAAATATTTCGGATCAATACCTGATCTGTTTTCATTATGTCCCCATTAAATAATAGACACCTTGAACGCTCAGTGATCGTTCATTCAAAGTTTCAAAATGTGTCCGTTGCATGAGACTGGCGTCTGGCTATTTACATTTTGCGGCTGAACTTTACACAGGTTGATTGCATTGAAAGGAATCAACGTGTACCCCCATTGAACATGTACAGACAAGTTGCACAATCCATATCGCGACACATCGGGATGTTATAAAGTCTATTGACCAACATAAATTGCTTAAAAAAATAAAATAAGGAAAACTGGCTGGGAATTTTCATTATGAGTCGTTTACAGAAGTTGATTGGGGGGGGGGGTGGGGTTGGATTTACTTCTTGACAAGTTTTTTTGTGATTTCACTCGACAAATTTGCTTTCAAGAGTTTGTGCTTGTTTGTTCAAAGAACTGCTCTCGGATTACAGAGTGGGATTTGAAAGGGGAAATAAATTGCTATATCAAGGGGAAAAAAACATATTGCCTCGGGCTATAAATATGCGCAAATGCTTTTGGCTGACTTTTGCCGGTTATTTCCCCTTCGAAATTCTAACCACAAATTAGAAAAAATGTAATGGAAGAACCAGCATGTATATAGCATTCCTTTAATAGTGTGATCAACCTTTATATGTAAATAACTGCATTGATAAGGCTAAAAAAGGGCTCACTCTTCCAATGTACAATATGTCAATGTTGTTCTTTCACGTTTTAATGTGATGTCTCAATGTTGTCACGTGATCCGCGCGAGTGTTCCAAAGGAAATCTTTTGTGACGTGACCTCACAGTCCTGATGGAGAATTTGACCCTCGCTGGTACTCGACATGCGATAGTGAAATAAGAAGAAATGGTACATCAGATTGCTTTTGGGGGAAAGAAAACAACCCTATTTGAATCTCGTGAGGATCCGGAATAAACCCCGTACTTCTTGGAAAGTACTCTACCAGTCCGTTTAGTTTTGATGTGATTCTTCATCTCATTACAGGAACCAGTTACAAACTTCCCTTGTTTCATGGTAAAATTTGGCTCGAACAAAATAACCAGAACTTGTGGCTAGTGATAAGCAATAACATGTTAGTAGAATTTATCTATAGTCTAGCACCCGAGTTGACTGTGTTTTCCCCGTACATCACTGTGTGTCAGGGTAAAAACAAACATAATATTGTTATCTTTTGAATGTTATTTCAATTCTTGAATTCTACATTTTTATTGAATGCAGCAGCGACAGTTTGAGTTTGCTTCGAGTAGGAGTATTTGTCTCTTTTCCATAGGCTCAGATTATAGCAACCGAGATGACTGTGTTTTACCCCCACGTGACGGTGTAAGGGTAAAATACAGAATAATATCGTTAGCTTTCGAATGTTATTTCACATCTTGAATTCTAAATTTAATGAATGCAGCAGCATGTTTGAGTTTGTTTCAACTATAGGAACCTTTTTTGTCTCTTTTCCAATACGTATTTTGTCTCATTAAAGCTTAATATTCCTAATGGAATGTTTATAAATATTCCATATGTTTATAAATATTCCATACAAATGTGAAATGAATTTTAAATGCCCTTTTAATGTGAATGTGCACTTTGTGTTACAAATACACCAAATGAACAACGGATCAAATATTGATGAACTCTTTGCAGGTCTTTTATTTCGGCAAACTCAAGTACTTATTGTGCTTCATTGACAAAGTGATGGATAATTGATTTATAAATAATGTTCAGATAACTCTTACTTCGGTGGTTTTTGAAACTGTTGTTCATCACATGGATACCAAGAATACGCAGTTAAAAATAGTTATAAATCAAAATGTGGGTGCTACTGGGAAGTCTTCCATCAGAGCATGCTCTCTAAAGGTAAAAGAGTGAAAAACCACTCATTTCGTCTGTCATACCACTCTTGCAAGGAGCCATATGGCGGGCAGCTCTTTTTAGAGTGAAAGACATGTATTTTCAACTTGAATCAGAGTGAAGTTCGCTCCAATCTCACTCAAAAAGGGTGCTGCACAGCGAGTTTCACTCTGAAAAGAGCCGAAATGACACCACTCGAGTGAGCTGGTGAAATTTTCACTCTTTCACATTTAGAGAGTGTAGTCATACCCACAATGAACCTGAGATATCTAATTCCATTTAGCTCTCGTATATTTGTAATGACAGTGAGGGAAGAAACAAAACAATCATTTTGCAATACAGGAACCAAGTGGGAGACACATTCCATGTTATGAGTTAAGACAAGGGTAGTTCGGGGATGCAAAAAGATCTAGATTTATCCCCCACCCCCGCTAAACAACAGAGGAACCAAAATGCATTTCCCCGAAATGAATGGTTCACTGGAGTTGCGCAATGGGATCTTGTGCAATGGGATAGTATAAAGTATAACGGGTTACACAAAAAATATATATATTCAGCCATTCAAAACAATGAGAAGTGAATCAAACACGTTTTCATAAAATAAATATAGGCCTATTATTACAACCGGATACACCAAGTTTCGTTCCGTGAAGTGGATATTTTGTCGGACCAATAGCTAATAATTAGTGAGTGTAAAAACTTCGCAATTTCACCGTGGGGCGTACCATTGAAAATAGGATGTTAGGTAAATGAGGTGTTTTCATAAAAAAAGTTGACATAATTTTGACTAAAAAACCCCCCAAACCTTTAAAAAAAAATGTATGCCTGTTTTTAACGCCTTATTTCCCGGAAAAAAGGTGTCACTGTAGCGTAGTTTTTGTCGTTGTAAACCAACTAGTGTTTAGTCTTTGGACATTCTGTTCGGCGAATAAAACTGAAAAACAGTGAAGAAAAATAAATCATATACAAATTTAAAAAGCGTAAAGGGTACGTCATGCCCAATGCACTCAATATTCTTTAAAATACAAAGGCAACTTGCCCGGTCGTACACAAAGAGACACAGCAAACGAAGGATAGAGGATTGGTAGTGGCCGAGAAATTAACTAAACAATTGAAATTGTATAACTTACAATTGTTGTCAATAACTTGAAACCAACACCGATAGTGATCTGAGAAAGATTTGTATCGGAAATGATACAGCGTGTTTATTCCACCAAACTCATGTTCTAATTTGATTTCTATTTGCCAAATCGAAGTAAGCATGCTCCGACTGGAACGTGACGAAATTTGTGGAAATCGGTACTCAAAAGATTAGCTTGAATTAAGCCCTAGTATGTGGGGAAATGGTTGGAATACCTCGAACCTCAAAGTGTCTGATGCGTATGTTACAACGGATAAAGCCCCAGCTCTGCATTGGTAAACTGACTGTAAATGCGTCCATTCTTTGCACAAAATGAAGATATTTGTAATAAAGCCAACCTGTGAAAAAAATGTCAGCTCATTTCGTTGTTTCATTTGCGAGAAAACGGTAAAAATACATTCAGCATTTTTGTAAGCATTCCTACACACAGGCAGAGTTTTCGCCTCACTGAGACGAAAAAACTAATTTTGGATCTTATTTCACTTATTATTTCAAAACGATAACACTTCAGGCAAGAATATTTCAAGGAAAGTTTTCTACCATCGTTATCTTTATACCATTTAAGGTGTAATGTAAAACTGCGAACATTTATGTTGTTCTTCTTACCAATATGTTGAAACTGGGGCTTTAAAAGGGGGGGGGGGTGGCCTCGACCCCAAACTCCAAACAATTAAAATGACGCCGTATCATCTCCGCAGCCCAGTCGCGACTCCCTTGTGAGCTTGTATACAAGTACGCTATTGGTGAAATGTCAAGTTGGTAGCACCTATATGGTAATACATGTTTTACAGTCACGTTACATCGGTAGGGCAAAACCAGGTCTAGTGTAAACAAAAAATAAGACATAATGCTGAGGAATGCCAATTATTTCAACCCGCAGAAATATAATTTCACCTTACATTCTTGGCGCGACATCCTTGGGTTATCTTGATGCTTCACACGGCACGATGCCCCATCGACAAGATCGAGGTACCCCCGTGTCCAGGGCTGCGTGAACCCGCCGCAAACCCCATTGTTGTACCCCTGGAACCACCAGTACTTGCATTATATCAATGCATACATCGCTGCATGAACCATTTAAAGGTTGTTAGGGGACGACTGGGAGAAAAGAGGCTCTGATTACCGTAATTGGCGGGGCTTTATGAAGGCACGCAGGAAAGCTACAGGTGATCCGAGATCGTGTTTATGTCTTTGGCTGTAACAAGGCTGGTTTGGCCCCCGAATAGATTGTAAAAAATCTAAATTGCTACTGATAAACTCGTAATAGCGTCGTGTTAGGTCTCGTTTAGTGCTGTCTTCGCTTTGTGGCTGACGAATCCGTTACTTGCCTCAGACGGTGTATACCTGGGAAGCCTTACTCTTGATTTGAGCTCAGAACAAGGACCAGGCTTGAGGGTAAAATATTTTTCTGGAAATTGAAAGCCAGGATTTGACGCAGCGCATAGGGTACATGAACCAATGATCCATTCAATAAAGCAGGCATTTTCATTTTTTTTTAAGGGCAAGGGCACCCAGGCATTTTCTTCTTGATAAAGGGCACCTCTGTTAGGAAATTGTAAATTTGTACTGGAACATTTCAAGGGCAGCAAGTCAGTGACCAGGGGCAACGGAGGCAATAGACCTTTATCATGCTGCCACCATCTTGGTGGCAGTAATAACATTAATAACAGTAATAGATGCTCATATTCATTGCACTAAAAGGAACCAGACTATTTGCCCTTTCAGCCTCGGTTTGGTTACATTGATTTGAATGGGAGAAAATCAAGATGGCCGCACCATGTTAAAGGTCTATTGCCTCCGTGAAGTATCAGGCCTGATATATCATGATCAAGTAATTATGTACGACGTAAAATCAAGACAAAATAACAACTTAATTTGAATAAGATGGCCTTTATTTAAAGAAAACAAAGGTGAGAACTTTTCTGACAATGAGCGCTATAATTTCAGAAGTCATTATTGGAAGATTGGAAATAACTTCTGTCGGTGTCAGTAACTTAAAAACAAGCTGTTCCCGGAAGTTTTGACTGCAAAACAGATCTCCTGCACTGTTGAGGCTTTACAGTTAAAACACAACTGTTTATTTCTTGTGGACATCGCTCAGGCATTTCAAGCTATTAGCAAGTATTTTTGCTTATAGAAAAAAAAGTTTCACGGGCACCAGCCCTAACAATGTCAACAACATGGAATTTTTGATTGGTAACCTTTTTCTGCAAAGCAGTATTTTCCGTGGTTAGCAAAGATGATTGGGCTCCGCAATAGTTTTTTAAAAACTTTATTTAAACGTTTTAGAATCTGAAGATAGCAATCACGAAACAGCCGTCTGGAACCCAAAGGTCACGAGGTGACTGGGGACATTAATTAATTATGCAACGATCAGCTGTCCCACAGCTGGCGTCTGTGTTTGAGTGGATTTTTTTATATATCCGTTTTTATTAAACAGGGTATATTGAAAATAGATTTTCACGCACACGCTTTGTACACTCCCGGATGTATGGTCACATGGTCCGTGCTGAAAAATGTCAAACTAAAGATGGGCGAGTCAGATTGTACATGCGTCAATGGGATTATTTGTTGTTATGTAAATGAGCTTTTCTTTCAATTGCCAAGCGAACAATGACAACTATTGTAAATAAACACTGCGATGAGTTTTATCGTCACTGTCTTTTTACACAATCAAAAGTTAATACAGATATGGGACAACGAAGCCTCAATGTAGGGGATTTTGTTAAGAAAAGAAAGGCTAGACGATTCGACCATGTCACATTATGTTTACATGTTTTCAAAAGAGCCCAACAGCCTGGCATTCCGATCCTGTGGGACACGGAGTGTAAACAGCTCAACGGAAGAAAATGAAATCTGACCATTTATGAAGGTTGCAGTGTACGATTACTATAAAGTTTGAAAATGAGGAAAGAGGGGAACGTATTCAGATGTTATTTTTACAATCCTTGTTTTGATGTGGACTTGACGGACATTTAAAAGTTTTCCATTTATTGTCTGTAAGGAAATGCCCCCAAAATTTGCAAAATAACTCAAAACACAACACACCAATTCACGATGAGTTTGAATAATATACTTGCATGAAAGGTCACTTTCGGGTCATGAGTTGGTCGTGAGAAGGTCGTGATGTGGTCAATGTGAGGTCATTCGTAGGTTCTGTTTATTGAGTGTTGGTAAGTCATGGTGAGGTCAGGGTTGGGTTGTTTTTATAGGCCATGATTAGGTCATGATTAGGTCGTGATCAGGTCACGATAAAGTCATGATTAGGTCGTGATTAGGTCATGATTAGGTCGTGATTAGGTCATGATAAGGTCATGATTAGGTCGTGATTGGGTCATGATCAGGTCGTGATTGGGTCATGATTAAGTTATGATTGGTTCATGATTTTAAAAGGTCAGGCATTTAGCAATATAATTTAAAACAAAAGTTAACAGAGGCAAAACGTTAACAAAAAAAAATATTTTATGATATTTTGCCCGTCTTTATTCCTCAGGGAATCATCATCATCATATACGTCTTCCATTCATCAGAATATGAATCTTTGAAACAGCCTCGTTCCACTTTTTGAGGTAAGTTTACGGTTTCAGTTACAAACTTCTGAACAGTGGCGTAACTAAATGGGAAGGGGTGGGGGGGGGCACGTGCCCCCCAAGTGCCCCCCAACTGATGTCCATGCCCCCAGGTGCATCCCCATTTGAAATCTGGACCTTGGAGATTAACAATTACCGGAATAAAATGTTCAATTTTATAAGTTTTTATGTATATAGTAATTTCAGTGTTTTTGAAACAATTTTATTTTATTTACACACAGACAATGTCAAATCCTTTGATAAAAAATAGTAAACTGCATAACAAGAGCGCGGAGGGGGGCTTGCTTAGGAAAAATACAAACGAAAACTACAGTTGTAATGGCCAAAAGTGCCCCCCTAGAAAAAAAATGGTGCACCCCCTTGTGATCTCCCCTAAAATTTTACCCTAGTTACGCCATTGCTTCTGAAATTATTTTTGTCCATTTTGTATTTCCGTATTAATATCATGTGTTGCAAGCATATTGCATTGTGTTGGATTATTTTTAGTGGAAAGTTCCCCCTGAATTTTTTTTTTCTCAGTCGGTTACCGTTTATAAAGTTGGTCTTTATTTTCAATGTCGCTTCAGAACAATATGGTTCACACTGTACACAATGAAACCTTGGGTTATCCAAAGGTCAGTTAAACAGATTATAGCGTGTAACGTGGGTTTGTGTAGCAAGCCCTAATCTATACTCTTCAGCCACTCCCCCCCCTACAAAAAAAGGAAACAAGATTGCAGCTGTGACTTTTCAGTTGAACAAAGTTTGTGTTCCACTTGGAGTTTAAATCCACAAATCAAATGCAGTTTTCGAACGTTGATCGAAAAGAGTTAGGCGCGTTTTTGTTTCCTTTTGTGGCTTGTGTCAGACCCCGGCCGTGTGAAGTTTTTACGGTGGATATAATAGGAAGACCGCGTCACGAGTTGCAACACTGGTGCGCATGAGCACGCGTCCGTAAACCAGCCAGGGTTAGAGCAGCACTACCAGGGAACATGTTCCTGTACCTTTGGGCGATTAACACGAATTACAATTGATGGTGCATCCACGCGTTATTGGACCTGGCGTATTGAAATTAAACAAGGCGCGCCGATGTCTCTTGACCTAGTTCCTTCTAGCTATGCCAGTCACTTGAAATCATGGGAAAAATGCTTTCCAGACAAGTTGTCACAGAAGGGGGAAACCTTTGACATGATGTGGTTGAAAACTTGGCATCTAACGCCGAGTTTGTGAGTGTTTTATGGTGTCACCGACTCCTGCATGGGCGTCGGTTCAGACACACACTTTCCTGGACCCAACTTCTTATAAATTAGCAGAAAATAGTGCTTAACAATTTAATCCGCCCCAAGCCACACACATGCAATGCACATAATAACATGGTCTTTTGGCTGGTAAGCAGGCTCTGCTTACCAAGATTTCGCTGTGCTTAGCGCACTTGCTTAACAGGTTTAGTAAATTGGCCGAGTCTACTATAGTTGGTGTACGGCAGGTCTGCCTTCAGTGAGTCCGTTGCGAACTCTTCTTGAACCCCTTCCCGAACAAAGGCCGTGAGTTGGAAAGGTCCAGCAATCCAACTGTTGTTGGACGCTCAAACAGTTGGGGGTATCTTCGAATATCATTCTTTGCTAGAAATCGTGATTCCTGTGATATTGTGGCACATTATTGCAGGGGTGTGAGAATCCAGCTTTTGAGCTGATTTTAGCTTGATTGTTTTGTTTAGATTTTTGCTCTGAATTTCAGCCTTTTTTGTACACCTGCTCTGCACAAGACTATGGGAACTTTTTAAATGTCAGCTTTTTGTTAGCTGTTATCAGCATTTTTGTTGTTCGGATTTTGACTCTGAATTTCAGCTTTTTTTAAACACTGCTCTGTACAAAACTATTTGAACTTTTTAAATTTGTTGTCAGCTTTTTTTGTTTGTTTGTGGCCGCTCACACTCCTGATGTTGGTAATTTTAATGAACCTCCCGGATTCTATTTATTTATCGAGACCCTGGATCTGCAGCGAAAGGCACAGACGATTTGTGTCTCTGTGTAAGGTCACCCATGGCTCAGTGCATTTTTGTCGAGTCACTGTGACCTTGCCCTAGTTTTAGCTGATCCGTTTTCTTTGGGTCATGTACTGTGTGAAACACAGGTGTCAAGGAAAACGTTTTAGGCTTATCGGTATAAATTATTTGATAATTAATTAAAAACCATCGGTGGAAAATGTGTGCCTATGTGTGTGTGCATCTCACTGCCCTACAGCCGGCAATGGTACTTACTTGAGATTTAAATGGTTTTCAGGCATGTGGTTGTATGCCATGGAGCTGTTATCTTGGTTTTCATGATTTTTCTTTTCACTGACCACATTTTGCCTTCCAACTGTCTTGAGCAATGTGATCTCGACCCAATACCATGTATTGCTTAACAGAATCTGCTTAGCAAAACAAGAAATTAGCAGGAAACTAGTCTTAGACAGTGCGTGTGATAGTTATGGTACTTTGGCTGGTAACCTTATGTTGGTATAGAGAAATTGTTTCGTGCTAAACTACTTGTGCTTAAGCAGCTCTATGAAATCGGGCCCAGGAAGAAACAGTCCCTATAGTCTTAAATCCTCCTGTTTTCAAGACTTTTTTTCCCCTCAGACCTCGGTGTGCCCTCAAACTGTCTTGAAAGATGTGATCTGATCCTACCGTCCAGGAGAATCAGAGAAACAGCCGCAGTCTTCAGTCCCCTCGTTGTCCATTTGTGACGTTGTGGAGAGTGTGTAAATCCTGTCACACCCGGGGGGCGTTGAGGGGGTACTCCATCTCCAGACCAAGAGTAGACCCATAATAACCCCTCTCAAGATTTTTTTCATTTTATGCAAACTCTCACTCTTGGGTTTTTATTTTATTTGTATTATTATTTTTTGTTTGCCGGGGCGATACATCGATAGTAATGCAAGGTTACAAAAGGATGTCACTGTCGCCATGTTGACGTATGAGACAGGACATGGCAGTATGTAAACCCTGGGAATGCACGTAATTAAACCAGCTGGAAATGACTATCTCTTGTGTAAAGTTGAACTGCAGAGCAGGGGTTGAGATTGTAGAGTGCGGTTCAATCCAAATCATACAATTGGACTACCGGTAGTCCGAGCACTTGGACTACCGGTGGTAGTCCGATTTTATAGTCTGATAATGTACAGTGCTCAATTCCGTCGCTCAGTGACACTCGTGGCAATCCAACATTATTACCCCTGGTCACTGGGCCATTTATTTCATTCCTTAAACCGTCTCAGCTCCCTGGGGGAGTATACAGCCTGTGCTGCCTAGTATGTAGCGCACCAAGCTAAATCAATCACAAGAACCATCTCTATCTTCACAGGTACCCAATTACCCCTGGGTGAAGAGAAGCAAGTATAGCTAAGTGTCTTGCTCAATGAGCACAAGTGTCATGACCGGGATTCGAACCCACACCCTAATGATTTAGCCCCCAGAACTTGAGTTCAAAGCGCTAAACCGCTCGGCCACCACACCCTATTAGTTTAGTTTGTGTCTGCCAACAAATTAACGTCAAGCCACAGCAGTTCTTTGTTAAAACAATAAGGAGTTCCGCAGATGACATTTAGAGCCCCTCTCTGCAGTGGTGGTCTGCAATTGAATTACAGGGCACATATTTAGCAGAACAATGGCCACCAGCGTGGTGCCTGGTTTCTGTTGACCATTGGCGATGGCGGCCTTCGTAGTAAAACTAGCCTTGCCTCCAGACGTTACTATCCATGCTTCTTGTTGTAGCTTGATACCTGTTCGATATTTGGTCCAGGACAGACGGCTCAAATTAGTTTTCAGTGTTTTGATTTGACAGTAGATCTCAGTTAGATTAACCCTTGTAACGGCAATAAGTTGATATAATCAGATTATTATTATTAGTTGTTATGGTAATGGAATCAAGGATGCCTCAAAAGCGAACTTCATCACTGTCGCTCGGAAGCCTGAGGAAACCTGTGTATAAGGATGCTTGCTATCTGAACCAGAAACACCGGGGTAAACAGCTACTCTTTCCAGTATTCTGGGTTCTTCTGTATTCTACGGCTCAACGTCCAATCAGAAGGACAAAGCAATGATGGTAAAGTATCTCGCTCAAGGCCACAAGTGTCGCGATTGGCCAGGCCGGGATTCGAACCCACATTCTGTAAACTACAGAACTTAAGTTCGGCGGACACGACACACCGATACACTCACACAATATCCTCACTCTCACTTGCCTGAATCTTATAAATTCAATTTCTTGATACCTTGTCTTTTTATTTTTGTGCAACCCCGCCCCCCCCCCCTCAACGTACGTTCCTCCTTTAAGAAAATGTGTTAAATGTCTTGTTTAGTATATGTGTGTACACTTACTGTAACTTTTTAATATTTTGAATACTGTGAGTTTGATTGTTTTGGGCCTTACCAGTCACCGATGTCGTATATTTTTAATTAATTTTAAAGTACATGCACATGTACATCATCATGATGGATGGACTACTCATGCATGTACGTCTACGCTCGGCTGCCCAGTTGCAGACAGGCGACTGGGTTTTGTGCAAAATCCAGAGTCAAGGTTGTATACATTCTGTACATCTCGTCTGTGTTTGTATTTTTTTTCTCGACTCGTTGTACCAGACATTGAGAGTCCTAACTTGACCGGTCAACTTTTTAATTCAAAAGTCAGTAGTGCCTGCTTCATCATCAATAAAAGTGAAGCTGTACGAAGCTTGACTTGCACAGGGCCGAAAGTGATGGTCACAATGGTGCAGAGACGTGGAGAAGGTCAGCATTTTACACCGTGTTGCCCCCGGAGCGCCAGTCACAGTCACACCGCGCAAAGTTGACCTTTTTGCTTCTCAATTTTGTCAAACCCCTCAAGCTGTTAAACGGATCGCAATTATCGGAAACATCATTTTCGATTCTACCAGCTGTCCACGTTGTAAACCAGTTTAAGCCCCCTCTGATTCTTGAGAGATGTGGACTTTCTTTCAGTATCAATATCCGAAATGGTTTCAGGGAAAAAAATCTTGGCAACATTTCCACTAAACCACAAAGGCCTTTTTTTCGCCAAGCCATTTGGGAGAAAATCGACCGGTAGCTCGCTGCCAAGGCAGGAGACATGATTTTGAGGGGCGGATTCAATAAAGGACGATGGGTTATAGTCTGAAGGGGGGGGGGGGGGGGGGGAGGAACGCCACAGAAGACAAGTAAGGCGTCATTGTTTTCCTTCCTCTAGCCCATCCTTTCTAGATTGTCACCCAGCCGTCTATATAGCAAGTAGGGCTATGTATTAACCTGTCAGGCAGCAGACGCTAAGATTAATGATGCAGGAGGTGACTGGACGGATCGTAAGACTTCGTCACCCACGCCTGCTTAACGGGGATGTCTCCCCGTACAGAAATGTATAGACGGTGTTGCTGACCAGTCAAATAGTTTGACCGTAAAAGCACGAACGAGAGGAGCAATTCGGAAAATGTATCGGGTGTTTGCCTCCTTGTAAAGAGTTGAGCTTTTCATTCTGCATTCTGCATGTGTGGTACGTGCATGTCCATGGCATTGGTCCATTTCACATGGTCTTCCGCATGATCTGCCTCGTCACGTCCCTTCTGTTATTTTCCATGTATTTATTTTTTGGGGGTAGTCCTAAATTAGAAGGTCAAAGCTTCATGGATATCTCAAATGCTATATTTTATTCAAACTGTTGACACAATTAATCGTAAACCAGTTTTACTGACCAGCTATTGCTGTATGCCTACAATACACGTTGACTCAAGTGATGATGAAGTAGTTTTTTTTAATTAGAAATGCTTGACCAGTCGACCATGGCTCAAGAAGCTGGTTGGCGAAAAACTGTGCTTATACTGCACAGCAACCATTGCCTAGCAGTTGGCGATTTTCAGCCAAAATGTCATGCCACTCGCAAGGTTTGACCGATGCTCAGCTGTTATTTAGCATTGGCAGCACACTTTAAAAACTCCAGAGTCAGATTTGACCCGGATTGCGGGTCCCCGTGGGGCCTGGACCATTCCTGGGTTAGTGTGCCCGAAATCTGTGTCAAAATGACCCAGAACTGGGTCAAACTGACGCAGAATCCGAAGTAAAAATCCACATTTTTAACCAGTTTCCGGGTCAGCCTGGCCCAGACGTGGGTCAAGCTGCGGACTTGGAATCCGGGTCAATTGTGACCCGGGAGTTTTTTCAGAGTGCAATCTCTTCTTAAAAAGCTTTAGAAACCTATAGGGGCCTCGTCCCGAGTCTTGATGACAAGCCCCTTTAACACAGGGTCTGCGTTTTCTAGTTCGATGACACATTTTAGGGAGGATTTGAGCTCTGGGAACCTTTATCATCGGATATGCTGACTACCTTATCGGATTCCCCTTGTGCTTGACAAGAGGAACAAACTCATCTAGCGGTTGTGATGAGGCAAATACGAGCATAAGGGGTAGCTTAGCGGTACCATAACACTACTATTGTAACCTCATGCTTGGAACGGCCGTTCCCCAGCCCTTGTCAACGTTAGAACGTCGTGAATTCGTTGTTCTTGTTCTAAAGAGATAGTATAGCGTCAAGACTTTTATAGTTACTCCATACGAGAAGTTGACGACAAGCCAGTTTTGAGTGCAACGTCTTGTACTTTTGGGAAGTATGAAAAATGAAAAAAGGATATGTTGAGTCTACACCCTGACTTTATTTTTTTTGCTTGTCACTCCGGCAAAAGATTGGTTTTAATTTACTGCTGGGACATACTCACGGAGTCACGTTTGATGACTTAATAAGAGAGCAGCCGTTTCTTTTTTCTGACAAGCCTAAAACCGGCCGCCTTGTTTGGCTTATTGACCCGGACGCCGTCCTGTTCAGTGTTGGTGACGAACGTCCGTCTAGACAACGCATCATGACCGTCCGCACTATCGCTGTGACATAGTTGTCCGCAGTCGGGACGAGAGCGTAGTAGGTTCGATCGCCACTCGGGTCACTGCTGAGCAGAGTTACGCCAGTGAAACACCGGTCAGCAGCAACAGCTAAAAACACCGCCTCATCCAAGGGGTTGTAAAACCTCACCGGAGTTTATACACGCCGACTCAGAATAATTCGAATTATAGGCCGTTGACGTCTGCTCGATAACGTGGGCTTACCAATCGATTCTTACCGACCCGCGCTCACGTGGCATTTTCCTTCACTCTCGAAGTTCTCCGGTCACTAAACATCCAACGTGGGTCGCTGCTCGTCACGAGTTAACGTCTGTTCGGTTCCTCCTCTACATTTATTGACGGAGGCAGATAGAGGGGGAAAAAACCAACCATCGCTGTATATCAGGCGTGGAATGAAACTCGGATATCTCCTGCTAGGAATTATTGACAACGTCGAGGAATGAAATGAAAAGTGAGCACATACACATACATCAAATTGTTAAAGAGCGTAACCGTCAACATGAGTAAGCCAATGCCGCGTCTACCTTCGCGTCTGCTGCCGTTGTCGAACGGCTCGACACGGCTGCATCATCATCATCGTAATGCGTCAACGTCCGTCAAGGTAAGTCAGGGGAAATGCATTGTGTCAAAGTCATGAACCGCAGGGAACTCTTTTTATCAATGTCAACAAATAACCACCGTTGTTTCTGTAACAATCCATACTGAGTTGATCGTCACATTGAGTGTTAGTAATTATTTACCGTACTGTTCAGTTTTTGTAAGGGCTTGCGTATTCTAAAAACGTCTTGCTTTGATAACAAGCATTTAAGTTCACACACATTGAGCACAGTTCTGTTTAGACAATAATATAATAATGTACTATTTACATAAATAAACGAAATCGACATACAGACATAGACACAGTGCTCAAAATGGTTTTCTTGAAATAAGAAAAAATCTGAATTCAAGAAAAAAAAAATCTTGTGTCACTCTCTAGAAAATCTTTCTATCTTGATTTTTGGGAGTGACACAAAAGAAAACAAATTATTGAAAATGAGATTGTTTCTTATTTCAAGAATACCATTTTTAGCGGTGGATGGATGCGATATCTTTCTGATTCGCAAGGAAAACGTTGGATTGGTTTTGAGATCTTCATATTTTTTACCCGACCAATAATATTGGTGGATATTTGCATCCTCGTCGTAGAAAGAAAGACCAACAGTTGAGTTTATATGAACTTCTGCTACACACGGCTTTACTTTACTAAAATTGTAGATTGTAGGTGCCGTGTTTCCCTATAATAAATACAAAAACAACGGTGTGGTGAAACAATCACGTGTACTGCTCAGCTCGTAGTACCGGTTGCGATCAACACCAACCGGCTTGATTTCTAAACAGCTTTTCCTCCAGCCATAATCGCTGATTAAATGTTTCAACCCAGTAAGCATCTCGTTACACCCATCGAACATTTTACTAAAGGAGAGGTAACGGCATTCCCTTAGACTTATTACAGTCCGTTGACGAACGTCCAAAATGACAACAGACGGCAGACGCAATGTTTTGTGACGATGGCACAAAATGTGTTGTTGGGGATATTGTCGGTTTGCCGGGTACGTCCAACGCGGAGCAATTATTCCACACTGTCAGTCACGCCAATCTGCATCTGTTCGTTCGTATTAGTTCCAAAAAGAGGTCGGTTTGCTTTCTTGAAGAAAAAGAAGAAGACGACGAAGAAGAAGGGGACAAAATAAATAAATAAATACTCTCATGAAAATTTCGGCCAGTCATTACTTCGTATGAGAATTTGTTTTGTTTCATCGATGTCAGGATATTGTTCCTAAACATCCGCTTGCCCTTCCTTTTTTTCTTCATATAAATAAGTGAAGCTTGCCAGCAAAGCAAGTAAAGAAATAACTCCATAGACTCTCAAAAAGAATAAAACAACTTCACAAAAGGACCTGAATAATAATTTATAATCTTTTTTTTATTGTAGTCATTGTGGATGTTTTTAATTTCAACAGCTGAGTTATGTTAGATCCCAGCTTTTTCGGTGAAACCGGCTTGTTATATTTTCAATGCAATATATAGTCAGCAGAGAAAACTGATGCAGAGAAATCTCAAAAACTCAATGTGTATTACAGTGATTTCTGCGTGTAAATATTATGTTACTGTTCAGCACACCAGGCTCCATATGTCATGGCACTGATGACTCTGAGCTTAATACAGAACCCTGCTAAGCATGTAATTCTATCGGCCGTAAGCACGAATTCTCCAGTATGCAATGCAATGAATTTGGGCCCAGGAAGTTTGCTCATAGTTTTCTTTATACGCGCTGAAAATAATACAATATACATTTTTTTCCACTGACATGCCTGATGAATATAGGGATATCTTCAATATTTATCCCCCATGCTAAATATAAATCGCACATGAATTAACAGTCTCAGATGCTTCTAATTTTACCCAAGGGCATTGGTGTCAGGCTAAAAAACCCAGGGGCGTCCACAAGGTCAAAATACTTTCCAGGACAATCCAGGTCAGTCTTCCCCCTTCGGTCCAATCAATGTAAAGGAGCCTGCGCCCTGCGAAGAAGCCCTCTCTCTAGTCTCCCTCCCCAAGGTAAAGTTTCAGATAAACCCCTCTTCAATATAGACGATTCCATTAGTCCGGGTGTGAGTGGTAAAAAAGCCACACAAGGGCTCTTTGTTGAAAAGTCCCTCAGCCATAATTCGCGGAATCCTTACGCTATTGTGTACGTGTTGCATATTTCACGTGTACTTCGGAATGTAAACCGAGTGTGTGCGGCAGACAAGTGGAATGTAACACCGCAGATCAGAGGCATTTTTTTTTGTGCGTGTGTGTGGTGGCAGTACTTCCCCCCATGTGGAAGCACAGGGGAAACTGGACTTGGGAAAAACCATGGAATTCGCGTTTCCCATTTATTTTTCGGAAAGCTAGTTTAGTGCGACGGTTGTTTTATACAGTGCCTGCTATTTAGAACGGATATCGCCAAAACAATGACCGGTTCGGTATGGTAGGAATGCCACCTTTGCGACACGACAGAACCCTGTGTGCGTGTATCGGTGACTTCACACGGAGTCGGCTTTGTCTGTCAGTGTAAGACGGGCCGTCGTTAAAGGTAAGCTATAATTGCTAAAGACCGCAAACTTTCATATAAACTTCTGCAAAGTACCTTTGTTATCGTGTGGATGCGAAGTGAACATGGTTAAATATCTCAAGACTATTATGTATAGCTATATCATTCTTCGGAAGCTTTGTCCGTGGTTCGTCAGGAATAGATTGTAGGAAGCTGGTAGGAAGTAGAGACCGTTTGTTTTGGTTTTAACGATCCGTCCTAATTGAATGATGTATTGGTGTTTGGTATGTCAATGTTTCGACTATACCTTTTTTCACCAACCCGATATGTAACCTGTGCGTGTGTCAGTTGGAATTCCGTTCTGACGTGACTGACAACGAGCCGAAGTAGTCTTCTTTCCCTTTTTGTATTTTACATGATGCGGTTAATTACTCGACATGCAACCATCACGGGCTTCAGTTGGGATTAGAACTCTAAACAGATAAATGCTCGCTCTCATCATGGAGGTAGAAAATTTAATTTCTACCTCCATGTTCTCATTAATGACAGTCTTCGACGTACGTCAAGCTCGTAGACAACTCTCTTGCCAACGGATCTGTCGCCGCACAACCCATTCGTGCGGTGGTTCCATTTCCCCTTGACCCCTTTTTGGAGAAATATTTTAAAATAAAAGTGTGCATCAATAACATTTTTTTTTTTAACGATTATCCACCACCGCTGCTCATAAACATAAACCGCTTCGGTAAAGATACAGCCACCTTCATTACAAGTTACAAACCTTCCATTTTGACACTTGTGCAATTTTTTATTTATTTATTTTATATTTTATTTTTCTAAAAAATGCACTTCCTTGCCAAGTTAGTGTCCAGGGTGTGTACATTGTGGAGGAGGCCTAAACTCTGTGAAAACCATGGGGGAACGAACATGCTCTTTCCCGCGCGAACATTCCTCCATAACCCAAGTCTGACAAAGTTAACAAAAGAAGTATTGTGCTAACTGATTTGATGCAATTTAAAGCCCCAGCTTAGCATTTGTAACAAAGAAAAACATTTAAATGTTTATAGATACCTTACATGGTATAAAGATAGTGATGGTAGGAAACTTTCCTTGAAATATTTCTGCCTGAAGTGTTATCGTTTTTTATTGTGATAAATTAAATAAGATACAAAATTAATTTACAAAACTGCCACTCTTAGAAAATAAAGCATTTCATGACTTGTGCTTGTTTTTTTTCCGAGATTGCGATACACAATCTCGCTTGATGTTTTCGATTGAAGTTCACTCTATTCGATTGAAACGATAGCCAGGGAGAACAATCGTAAAAAGATTTAACCCTGGCCTCAATCGAGAGAGTGATTTTCAATCTAATAGAGTGAGTTTTCAGTCTAACTGCTGTAAAAGAGAAAGCTGATGGCATTTCGAAATGGTATAAAAGTTATGACAAAGAAGAAACCTATTGGCTTCATTCAGATCCATCACCTCTTCAAAAAGAAAGATGAGATACATGGTGTACCCGTTTATTTAAAACACTACAGAGATTTTAACATGGTTAAGACGATATCTATAAATTAGACAAACTCGATTTTGTTATGAAGAATCATGGAGCAAGGAAACGTAAAGTCAGACAATATAGGTTCACAATGTGTGTATAGGCCTATATCATGGTTCAAACGTATCTCGAACTAACAAAGGGTCACGGTCTCATTAAAAAACCTCCATTGTTGAAGGTTTCACTAAATTGAAAATCAGTGTCGCCGAGGTCCTTCATTTTGAAGTAGTTTTGCATGAATTGATTTGGATGGATTGGAACTTGGGAGATAAGTTGTCCTTTGTTTACAGTTTGGGTCGCCATTTTGTTTATGGGCTGACTTTTGTGCACTGCAGGCGCACCTGCATTGGTTATGACCATTTCAGCCAATCGCTGTGATACGAACAGCGACCGGGGTCCACTGTACGATATCTTGATTGGTTCTTGATTGTATGAAAAGTGTATAGAAGCCAAAATCATGGTAGATTTCCACCCTTTCAGTTCGCGATTGATCTTGGTTGCAATTTGCGGTCGCCCCTTCACCCCCCCCCCCCCCCCCCAGCGGGTCGTAGAGTTTAAACCCGGCAGAAAGTCAAGACCGGACTTTTAAAGCGTTCATTATTATCAGGATACAGTATATATAAGCGTTCCTTTGTGAGCTATGATAACCGTGCAAAACGACTCGGTCCCCGGGGCGATCGGCCCTGTCTCATACACCACTGACCTCCGGTCTACTTCAGTCACGCGTTGACGTATTAATTCTGCCTTTAGCGGAATATTTGCCCCATTATAGGGTACATGTTTCACACAAATATTCTGCTCCATTAAAAGAATATTTGAAGGAGGTACCTCTAAAACAATGGCCCCATCCTTAACACGCGGGTACATATTGATTCTCTTTAAAGCCCATATTCACTTTTGGGAACACTGAAAAACAAAATGTTCACAGATTTGCACAAAACTTACATGGTATAGAGACGATGATGGTAGAAAACTTCCTGTGAAATATTTCTGTCTGATGTGTTATCGTTTTCGAATAATTAGTGAAATAAGATCCACAAATGAGTTTTTGTCTCACGAGACGAAAACTCCGTCCGTTAGAATGAATACAAAAATACGCTGAATGACTTTGTATTGTTTTCTCGTAAAGGAAACAATGAAATGAGCTGAAACTTTCACAGGTTGATTTTATTTAAAAAAAACTTTTGATGCTCATAAGGTATGGAAGTATTTCCAGACATTTTACCAATAGTGTATAATGGCTTTAAAACACGTTGTCACCACTGAGGGTATCTACATGTATGTTCATATTGGCCCAACTCATGTCCTACACAATAATTCCCACATTAGTTCTCATATGGGTACCTATTACCTTTGAAGACTTTGGCCCCACTCAGAAGTAGCAACTTGGTCCATAGTTGCCCCCCCACTCTGATATGAATGGGTGCCCCACACTATAACAAGCGAGAAGCATTAAGGCCACACACCTTCAGCCTTGGGCACACGTTGATACCTGCTCCCCTTCACATAGTGTGGCCCCACACTAAGAAGTGGGTATAGTACCCTGTTCATGTTCGCACCACTGATAAATGGATAATTACCCAATTCATTTAAAATCTATTGGCCTTCTTACATGGGTCAACTGATGAGTGTGACTTGTTTCAATTTAGCCCCCTTTGTTGCACCTTGTTGTTCCTATAGCTTTAAAGGTTTTTTGGCCCACCGAATGAGTAAGGTCCACCTGGTTGAAATTCGTCCAACTTGTTTGAATAATGGGAACCGAGTCATTTTAATTGATCCACTAATAAGTTGTTCCCTGCACTAATGAATGTAATGGCATTTCAAATTCTCGATAGGAGAGGGTTGTTCAGATTGGTATCTTGGTTGAAAGCTTAAAGCTGCTCGACCTTTACAGCTTTAACATTTTGGGCAAGTCTTGTGGCAGTTGCTGTATTACGGCCGCAAACCGTTAAATACTGACACCGTTTCATTGGCAAACTATTACGGATATAGCCAGTCGCTTTTCTCGACTTGTTTTTACTGGGTGTATCAACCGATGGTTTGCCCTCTGTGTGGATAATTAAACACTTCCAGAAAACGGGATTTGCATAAACCTAATGTGTCTGAACCGTCGTGTTGCAGTGTTGGGTTTTTCTCGGTATAGAGGGGGTCGTGGAAGGCGCGAGGTGTGGGTGTAGACAAATTACAAAGAATGAGTCATCCATTCGGGTCAACCCACAACTTGGTACGCACTTTCAGTTTGACTTTTAGACTTGTCCAAGTATTACCGGTATAACAGTGCTCCGAGAAATTAACGCTGAATTTTCACAGTGATTGACGGAAAAAACAGACGTATTGGTACCACACATAGGCTGTTGTCTAATACCAGGCAAAATGTTGTACATGGAGAACCAGGAAGTAACCACGTACCCCCCCCCCCCCCCGTGGATTAAAAAGAAACGAAAAGAAAACAGAGATAAACAAAGAAGGAAACAACAATCAGCAAGATGAAAAGACATCCAAAGCAAAACAGAATGGTATGGGGTGGGGAATGGGAAGAATGAAACAGAATTTGTTACACAGATTTTCGTAGAAGTATTTTGAAGCTGTATTTTGACGCTGGGCCTCTACTAGAGGAATAAGAGGCTGGTAATTTTGAATAAAAGAGGCCAAAGTGTATAACTTGTTGCGAAGCCAAGTGTTGCTTAAATTTTCATTCTGGTAAAACGCTAGATACGATATTTTGTGGAGGATCACGTTAATTCCGGAGTCGTATGGTACAGCAGGCATGTGTTTCAATTTCCAGTCAATACGTTTGGTAATGACTCTGAAAATTTATGGCAATAATAACTTACTTGGTAAGAAGTACAGCAGCTTTGGATAGTATAAATGCATTTTGAGAAACGTTTCACTTCGAAGTACTGCAGTTATGGAAAAATATATCACTATTCATCCCCAAAAATTTGAATCTGAGAAGCGTTATGGCCGTAACGCTTCTCAGAATGTGTATTTCAATGACGGGTACTTCTTCTGCGTGAACACAACCGCTCCAGATTTTTGGCCATATCTCAAAAACGCTGCCGCCTTTTGAAATGAAACTTACACAGGTTAGTTGTATGGTATATATCTACAATTATATAGCATTAAGGCAAATGTACGGTTCCAAAAACCAAAGGTATACTTTGCCTTTAAGGGAATTGGCTTTCGAGTTTGCCCATAGATATACACGTTAACCAGTCCGAGTGTTGAGAAGTATATTAATGTACGTCGTTGAAAACTAATTTGTTTTCCTTCTTTAAAAGGGTGAAGACGTCACAAGTCTTGAGTGTGCAATACTTGGTAAAAATGACCAACAGTGAATCACGGGTTAACCTTGACCGCTGGGTTCATGCTTATCTCTGCCCTGGGCCCAATTCCACTGAGCTGGCTGCTTAAACACAAAAAAGGAGCTACAACAGAATTATGCTTACCAGAATAATATTACTAGCCAAAATACCATGTCACATGTACCATCAGTAACTGGTATCCAGCTCATTTTTTTGCTTCGCAATATTTTGTGTTTAAAGCCCCAGCTCAACATTGGTGGTAAGAAGAAAAACATAATGTTCACGGATTTACATATACCTTACATGGTATAAAGATAACGATGGTAGAAAACTGTCCTTGAAATGTTTCAGCCTAAAGTGATATCATTTTTTAAATAACAAATGAAATAAGATCCAAAATTAGTTTTCGTCTACAGTGAGACGAAAACTCTGCCTATAGGAATGCGTACAAAAAATGCTGAATGGATTTTTACCCTTTTTTTTTTTTGCAAAATGAAACAACGAAATGAGCTGACATTTTCACAGGTTGGTTTGATTACAAAGTATCTTGATTTGTGTAAAGAATGGAAGCATTTTTACAGTCAGTTTACCAATGTTGAGCTGGGGCTTCAAGCAGCTCTGTGACATTAGGCCCTGCATTGTGATGACGGACATTCGATACGCTTATTTATCCAATATCATGATGGAACATCAAATGCCGGGGTCATCAACAAAAACAAAAAACCACTCCCCTCGCAACACGGAAACCCCTCTAACGAAATTATCGCAGAGGGTATCACCTATCACATATCCTATTACTCTGGGCTACCCTATGGGCTTTCATCAGTAAATTGTGAAATTGTTACTCTCCAACTAGCTTTTCGTCTTCATTAGAAACGGGGCCACTTGGCACGTCGACCGAAGGCATTTTGTGTAGTACTTGAACAAAGCATAAAATATCGAGTACAAAACGGTGTGAGTAAGACCATTACATAAACATCTTTTACCCATTACGTCTACCTGCAGTTTTTACAGCGACTTTACAGGGAAATACCCTGTTACAATGAGTGGGTTACGTAAAGTCATAAAAATGTAGATATAAAATCATGGTACCTGAGCCCTCACTGAAAAGTAAAGGCCTCTGTGCCCCCCCCCCTCCCCGTGAACAAATCCTAGCTACGCCGCTGCACCAATGCCCTTACAAAACGTCACTGTACACATTGCAGTATATATAATAATAATGCCTTATATTTCAGGCATACCGGATAATTTTGGGCTTTCCAAGTTAGTTTTTAACCTCGATTGACTGACAATTTGGTCTCATTTTGTACTGATGGAACCACGTCGATTATTGTCAAATCTGATTGGAATGTTTTATTCAGGCGCTGTCGCTCCAGAGCTAGCTAACATTCCTTGCCGGCATCAGACCGTATCCAGTGCACACTGGGTGCCTCTTTAGCTGATAATAAAGGGAAGGGCTTGGACTTTCCCCGGGGGTCGAGAAAGACTAATCTTCTGAATACAACCACTGGCTTTGTGTTGCAATAAATTCAAACAAGGTTGTACGAAGCACAGTAACTTTTAAATGATGAATTGAACTCCCAGATTTCAGCACACCATACGTGCACGTGAGCACATATTCAATCATGGATGCACTCATTTTGTAGGAGTCTCAAATGAACTATATAAGATTGGAAACCGCTGATGAAAAATAATTTATAACAAAAAAATGATCTAACTAAGTCTAGAAAGAATGGAATTGTTTATACTTGAAATTCCCCGCTGTTCATAATGATTTGTGTAACCCGTGAGTGCAACTGTTACTGCTGCAACATGATTTTCGATAATGGACTCCTTGCGTATGACGTCTCAAGCTCAAACAGCGCCCTCACTGAGGTCAAAAGAAGACCTCCTATTGGACGATGGTTGTGCGTGGCGCGTTAAACACGTGCGCGTTTCCATTGTATTATAGGCGCGTCTCCAATAGGTGGTGTTGTGCTTTGTCAAAAAAACACCCGGAATCCTTTTTGTTGAAGTCCTCCCACACAGACTGTCGACCTGTTACACCTGTTCTCCCATTGTTTGGTCTCAAGTTTATTTAAGCGAAACCCTCATTGTTTTTTGTTTTGTTTTGTTTTTGGTTTGTTTTGCACTCAAAATTGTACTGAGTACATTTTCAGAGGGTCACACCACCCGGATCATTTTGTTAAAATCCTTGATGTCAAGAGGTATAGACAATGTGCATCACCGAATAGTTTAGACTTGTATTGATAAAACCATTAATAGAACCCACGCGTTTAACTCAATGTTTTGTTATCAAGTGGGGGGGGGGGGGGGGGGGTGGAAACGGACAGGGGGCGGAACGGAAAAGGTTGAATGTTTTATTTTTCTTCTAAAATGTTGAAATGAAATACTTGTCGTCTGTCATATGTCATAAAGGGCATATTGGCACAATTCCCCACGTGATGCTATGTAGGGACACGTAAATCAAAATAAGCCACTTCAGTCGGACGATGTTTGTTTGTTTTTAAAAATGAAAAAAACAAACAAAATGTAGCACAACAATAATTGAGGTGTACGTTTTAGTATCTGATGATGTTCACCCGCCAATATCGAGTTCCAACTATCACGAAGCATGACGCTGCCTACCCACGCCCCCGAAAGCGTGGACGTTAATATCCCCAGCTTGCTAGCCTACGCATTTTGAGGAGGGGGGGGGGGGGAGGAGAGGGAATCAATACTAATTGCATTGTCCCATTTGATGCTAGGCGTAGAAAAGCGGGAGCCTGGTAATGATGTTGAACGTGAAGGCTTATGATGCGCTTTGCGAGTTACATTCAAGGTTATGGTTACTCAGCATAAGATGTAAATGTTTATTTAATGTAACGTGTACACTGTAAATGTTGGCTATTTAAAACATGTACATTTTTAACAACTGTTTGTGACCGTACATTGTTACTATTGATACGTTAAAGTGTGTTTACACCATTAGTGAGCAGTTTACTGCGAAAACAGGGGTGTTCAATTGATTCTCTCGGTATCTTTTAGTGACAACACCGACACGGTGTTAATTTTACCAACGGTAAAGCAATGGGGACAACCAAACACCATGTCGGTGTTGTCACATATAGAGAATCAACCAAGAGAATCAATTACCACTCCAGTACCAATCTGCCATAGGAATATTTCTCTCTGAAATTCTGTCAAAGTCGAGAAAATAGAATTTGAAGAGCCCCGATTTTAGTTTCGATTGTAACAATCGAAATTAAGGACGATGTGTTTTGCACGCTGAAAAGTGTGCACGTTTTTGCCACTATATTCTCCCGTCTCGATTGATCCCCAATTTTCACCGTTTTTTGTTCATGTGTACATCGAATCACACAAAGTAACAACACTGTAGTGTCAGCTTCACCAGTCCTATATTGTACCTTTAAACTCGCTCGCCCTTTCCGCTTTGCAAACTGATATTTCCCCAGAATAAAACACCATTGACTTTTGAAGGAGCGGTTCGTTTGGCCAAAATGTCATCCAGTCACGACCTCTAACATTATAGCCGAGTGAAAAATACATACATGCTTATATTACTTATAAGATGGGTATGAGATAATTTGCAAAATATTATGATGCACTACTATTATGCTAAATGGTAATTGGGCCAAAAGCTCATGCAGTCAAGCCATAAACGGTGAGGGAAAATTTATAGATATGATTGGTGAAAGGAACTGTTAATTTACATGCCGATATTTAGACAAATAATAAATATTTCAAGACCGGTTTTGCCACCGTGAAATTACTTGCCAAAACGTGTACCCAAAATATTTGGAATATTTGGAAATACATGATAACTGTATTGGTTTCGCTTAAACGGCTTACATACACGCGAGGTGTGGAAATGTGCAGCCCCATACGCACAACTATTTATAAACTATGCTGGGAGAAGTGAACTTGCGTTTATTTACGTCACGCAAGGATTGAGAATGTAAAGTTGCCCCCGAGCGGATCAGAGCAGAGCAGAGCAGAGCGGAGAGAGACTCGCCAAAGCCGATGATGTGTGGAAAAGAACGGCGTATATAGCCGCCGAGTCAATGACCCGGACACGCCGACCCGAGCTCATCGGCTGGCCTGGATACCTTGAATGCATTTGGGTGGAGTAAAAAAAAAGTGGGATTTAACCGGTCACAATACTAACAGTCGCAGCTTGTTCAAACGCAGTCTAATTCCATTGTATGCAGAAAAATAAAGCCTATACGAGGCTATTTCATGAAATAAGTTTTGTTATGGTGATTTGCCTTCATTCGGATGGGCTGTTTTTAAAAACGGTGGGTGTATATTAGTAATGTTTTTATTAAACTGAATTAATCAATACATTCCATCGTGAGACATTGACTATAGGAGTTTGCGACTGCTACATGAAATAGTAGTCTGGTAGATGCAGTTATTTTATAGTTCCACGTTGCATTATTTACATAATGATGAACTGATACTTCGTTCTTGTAAAAGCAAGGCAGTTTCTCACTTTTTTAGAGTGGGCTACACGGCTATGAGGGAAATACGAAATCGTACTGGAACATTTCAAGGGGCACCAAGGCAATAAATAAGGCGAATGACCAAGGGCAGGTGGGGGGGGGGGGCAATAGAATTTTGCCTCCGTGACATGTCAGGCATGCGTAGTAAAAGTGTCTACAAATTAATTTTAACTGATTATTTGTTTTACTATTTTTGCATTCGTTCTGCTTTTATAAGTATACCGCAAGAAAATCTTGTAAGCTTTCCCTCGAAAAAAACAAAACAAACAACATCACAAGTTGGAGTGGCTATTTGGTAACAATTTGTTCTTGTAATTTTTATTTTTTAGTCCTTTTTTTATGGCATTGAATTAATCTCAGTAGAACCTTTCACGTATTGAACTGGGTGAAAGTTTCACATCATGAAAAGTATAGTTCTTATTATACATGTATATGTTTGCTGAATGTAATAGTCAAGCCAGGTTAGGGGTATCTGACTTATCGTTTGACGCAATAACACCGAAGTTTGACATGTGGGCTGACTTTGTTAAAATTAATCATTTGATATGGGCTTAGGGTGATGCATGGCGTTTTATATGGGCTGAGCATGTCTTTGTGCTGACGTTTTTACGAAGGCGGTTGCTTGCAACAACATGACAACAAGGGGCCAATCTTATAGAGCAAGCTTAAGCACAACACGTAGCTAAGCGCGACAAAATTAGGGTTACCAGCCAAAATACCATTTCACATGTACCATCTGTGACCGGGATCCTGCTTCTTTTTGCTTAGCAGGATTTGTCAAGCAGGACTGCTTTAGCGGCTTTATGAAGAAGAATGGGCCAAGTGCACCAAAATCTGCACCCCTTATATCCCCCTAAAAATTGACCTTAGTTGCACCTTTTTAAATATTTGTGTGTGTGTGTGTAGCCTTAGCTCTCACGCATGTTTACGTTGTCTCTGTTCTTGTGAGAACCCAACTATAGTCAAGCATTTAACCGTCTGTAGACTGAACTCGCGTCACAACACACCGTGTGCATTGTAAAAGGTTGTGGGTTGAATTCCTGTGCGTTTGTGTAAAAAGCCGACCTCTGAGTGGCCGTCACCGTCTGTATTATACAGTGTACGGTGAAGCAGCTTCGTATGGGCGGTCGTGCAAAGGACAAGGTTTAAGCGAAGGCCCCTTGCGCTTCGGGCATTACACTGCGATATATCGTAGGGATTTTTTTCACGCGCCGTAACCGAACGGCTGTTTGCAGCTGCTTCGATTTTTTTTTTTTGGTTAGGTATTGATGAAGCGATGCAGAGGTGGAGCAATGCAGGGGATGTGATTGAAGAGATTCAAATGGTCTTGACCCCAAAAATCCCCACAAGAATCCCAAAACTGTGTACATGTATATCAGTCTATACTTGAAATCCCTTAACTTGTACAAGGGTGCCTGACTTTAGATATTTTAGAGATACCACAACACAAACGGCGAAAATAGTGATTCTGAAACAGTGCAGGTCACGGTGTGTCTTTCTCCCCTTCATTGGCAAAATTTGATTTTTCAAAAAAGTTTGCAGGCAAAGAGGGTGATCTGTTAAAACGAGTCCCGAAAAACGGAGAAATTCATGGCAGTAAAAAAAGCATTGGAAAGTTTGTCTTTATTCACGTCATTTACTGCGATCATGAACCCAAATAATGACACAAAAATGTGACCCTATTAGTGTATAGTTGCTGTTGCAACGACTGTACTTAGGCCTAATTATTTATGACGAAAGAGAGGGACTCTGCACCCTAATTACGACACAAAAGTTGACCCTGTTTTAATGTAAATTTGCTGTTGAAACGACGACTGATTGTTTCCTACAAAAGAGAGGAACTCTACGTTTGAACTTCAAAGAAACCGGATGTGACTCGTGTCTGATGTTCAGCAAGGATCATATTGCTTGTGCGAGGTGAGCTTCTCAGTGAGAATGCCACATGACTACAAGCAAAGGCAGCAGCGGTATAGTTCGTCCCCGAACATGTACATGTATTCGTAAAAAAGTCGCTTGCATGAGAAGGGGGGGGGGGGCTGTCTGTTATAGTCTGGCGATGAGCTGAGGGATTCCAGTCGCATTTTTGTGCTAATTTATGACCTCCTGCCAGCGGTGAAGCGTGCGACCTGACCTCACCAGGTCGCCACCCCCCCCCCCCCCCGATCAGCTGCTCTCTGTAACAATTACCATGCACCAGGGCAAACAAAAGGCACCGTCATTTTGGGCGTTTGCCCCTACCTACCCTTCCATCAATTTTTTTCTCAGCCGTCACAATTTTGCATGTTTTAACCTTTTCGGGGAAAATACTGAAGGCGGTCTTTGTGGTGGTACGGCTTAAGCTTAGTTTGAGGTTTGCTTCCCGCATTTCGTGGATTTATGCGGCTTTTCTGCGGCTGATGTTTTTGTTGCTTTTAGACGTTCGGTTGATTACCACCGCATTTGGGAAGTGCTTGTTAAAATAAACCCAGCTTGTTATTAGTAAGCAAACAAAGCAATGAATCGGAGCCTTGTTTAACTCCGAGGTGCAATTTGTAAAATGTCTCAACCATGCTGAAATTATAAAGCAAGGGACCCTTGCTAAATTGGCTCTCGTGTGAAAAGGGCTTTATAACATTCATAGCATCAGTCCGTATAGCAAGACAGTATCAAAGACAGTATCAACAATTACCAGTTCTAATCGAGCTTGATAAAAACCGAGCACTTTGTTTTTAATCGAATCTCGCGCATTCTGATATTCGGGTGATAATTTAACAGGTGCGATTATATGAATGCCTTGATCTCATTAATCGATACTACCAGTATCCATTTCCACGATGGTGTCGACTACTTTCTAACCTTGGTCACGCGTCACGCGCTGATGCTTGCAGCGATCATGCCATCGTCAGCGGAAAGTGATTCGGTGTCAAGAGTATCAAATGCTACCGAATGTTCAAATTCCAAAAGGATAGTGTTTAATGATGCACTCTAGTCAAGCTCGCCGTGACCCACATTTTCAGGGGGAGACTTCCCTGTTGCTCACCCACCAAAAATGTGTAGCATTGCAGGCAAATACATGCGCACTAGCACAGGTATTGGACCACATTGAACTTAAAAGACTAAGGATAGATTCTGCGGCTTCGAACTGAACTTTGAAACCTTCAACTATAGAAGTAAACCTATATAGTGTGTGCGTGTGTGTACAATGGCACATATAACTGTACATTAAAAGAGGTCTGTTATCCTTCACCTCGTATCTACGAATGATTCATTGATGAAACTTTTTTTTTTCATGAGCAGTCATCATAGGCATGTATTTGGCCTCTCTCACACCTCCCGCACCCCACGTTTGTCAAGACTCAAGAGGTGTAAACCGAGGAATTTTCATGGTTCCTACATAACAGGCTGGAGTTTTTTTTTATTGTGTATCCGCTTCGTGTTTTAAAACAACTCGAAACGAGGGCGTCCTCGGTTTCGTCATTACCAGTCGGCTCCCATTTGTTTAGTTCTTAGGGTTGCATGCGCACGCGTGCCACATACCCAGCTGCAATATATTTTCCATGGACGCTGTCTTGACAACTTAAAGGTGTGGACGTTAATTAGTCTCTTGACCAAACAGCTTTATTACACATACGTAGAGAAAACCTAGTATAGGGCCCAGATTACATGTTGTTTCTTGGCCGAGCGGATAAGAACACCGGACTCAAGCTCTGGGGATTCTGATCAGCAGAGTGTGGGTTCGAGTCCCGGTCGTGACACTTAAGCAAGACGCTTAACCATAGCGTCCTTCGGATGGGACGTAAAGCCGTAGGTCCCGTGTGTTGTGTAATGCACATAAAACCCAGTGCACTTATCGCAAAGAGAAAGGGTTCGTCCCGGTGTTCCTGGTTTGATCAGCAGCAGATTGCGCCACAGCACCTTGTAAACCATGACATGGTGCTATGTTAAACGAACAGGGTGAATTTCAAAAAAAGTAGTCCTAACCTATGACTAGTCCTATAAGTTAGGACTAGTTACTCGTCCTAACTTGAGATAAGACTAGTCCTAGAACTTTGTGAAATCCACACCAGGTTTCATACTTCAAAACGTAACTCCGCATACCATGCAGGGAAAAAAAGCGCTTTGGGACGCCCATTGGGTGTGATAAAGCGCCATATAAAAACTCCGTATTATACGGATCCCCAATACTCCCAGAAGACAAGAGAAATTAAACAGGAGGTGCTGAAAACACATTAAACACCCAGTGACCGCGTAATTGCCAAATTCAGAAATGCAATTCCAATGCCAAGACAAAGTTTGCCTGGTATGCTGCCAGCTCCGGTCACTGGATGGCCACATTTTCCGGCTGGACGATTCGGTTTCACAAGAGTGCAGGCAACAGTTGCCGCCCTGTTATCACATTAAGAGTGCAGGTGAGGTGTTTTCGATGTATCGTATAACGTATCCATTTCCACGTCTATATAAATGCATCTCGCATTGTGTACATAAAGTGTTTTGAAGGTTAAGCACACGCATACACATGGCAGGCATACTTGCTAAATTTAAGGTTATATTACACATCTCCGGTTTTTTTGGGTAGAGTAAATATTGCCATCGTTAGTTTTCAAAATATGAGCACCATTCAACCAATTTGTGAAAAAATAATCATTTCGTATGATCTCGTAGAAATAAAAACAACCGGTTTATGTTTTGACACGGAGTTGGAGCACGCTTAGTTACTTGCTTATTCCGACAGTGGCAATCGAAATAAGCAGCTGTGATTTTCCTTTCTTTCTTTTTTTACATTTTATTTTGGAGGTGGGGGAGGGGGGTCTTCATGTGCTATTTTCTCTACTTTGCCAGTGTCGCATACGGAAATATTTGGTGCTTAATATTGAGTACATGTGTACTCTTTAAGGTTTGTGTAAATTGTTATAATTTGGTCATTTGAATTCACAATAAGCAATAACTGCCGAAACATAAATTTCGGACGGAACGGGAACAAACCCCGCCACACCAAGTTGTTTCCTGACCACTGGAATGGAAGTGTTCTCGTTTGACAGAATTCGGTTCCTGTAAGAAAAGTCAAGAGTGAAACTCGGCCGCCTTTGTCCTTGTAGGATCAAGGTTAATTCATGTTAATGTTCTGCTTCCCTTTTGGGTTGAATGAGAGGCAATCTGTGTATCATGTTATAAGCCCATTTCGGAATTGGCGGCTCCGGCTGTGGCTGTTTCTAAGGGTGTTGCTATGGGCCTCCTACGCATCATCGCGTGTTCAGGTAACGATCAAGCCGCAGTTACACAATGCCCAATTGAAAAAAATGCCCAATTGTTAAAATAGTGTTTTATTGAGGGTGAGTTCTTTTTTTAGTCCTACTTTTAAAAATATAATCTGACAAACTACCCTGGGTACGTGCGTAATGATCTTATCTGGGCGCTGCAGACCACAATAGGCAATGCTGTGACGTCATGCATTCTTGCCCCTTTTCGCCATTTTGATCTAGCTTTAGTCTGGTGACTCTCGTTCTTCAGATTCAATGTAACCGAAGTATGGTCGGTCAAACAGACAATGATATCAACACTCGCATCATCTGTCATACGCCATCATAATTGAGTTATCGCTGTTGAGCACAAGGATATCCTGTCGCGGTTCCTCTGCCTTGCCTTGCCAGACAAAACATCCATCTTGTTAGCCTCACTGGCCTCACCATTGGTACGCCTGGCATGTGGACGCCCTCTGGTGGCGGGATCATCTATGGTTCACTATAGACTGGCCGCAGTCTCTTGCCTTATATTACGATAGCGCGCAAGTTGATAATAAAAAAAACCACTTTTTTTTAAAAAATGTGCATTAACTGCAGCATATGTTTTGGGTGAAATGTTTATTTTTTGTTTGATTTTTTTAAAAGTTAAAACCATAACGGGGCCACGGGGGTACACAAATGGCAGCTGATTTAAATTTTCACATGTGCCCAGTTTTCACAAAAATACAAACATTTAAATTGTACAATGCCATCTGTATGCAAAAAAAAAAAGAAGAAAAAAAAAGAAATAAATAATAAGTCATATTTGATATTTTCTTCCATTAAGCTGAGCTCACTTTATGGCTTATAATCGTCTGTTATGACCATCACATAACCTTTCCCCGGCGGTTGCTGGTTTTGAAGTACCGACAATTACCTAGCTTCCTAATTACGGGGAAAGGTAATCAGCGCTTTGTCTTCAACCGCTAATCACAACAGAAGGAATAAGTATTACACTCAAACTATACCCCTATAACCTTTTTATTTCTGGTGAAACTGAAAGATTTGTGGTAGGAGAAAGTGCTGTTAAATATTGAAATGCTGAAGGACATGTTATGACGCTGGTTTTTCGTTGGTTGTTATTTACAATGAATATTTTCATGGGCACGAGGCTTCATATACATTATACTGTTTTTCTTTTTTTTTCATTTCCGGCAATATACCTTATATACACCTGACGTCACTTGAGTAGGGCGCCCTCGCGTAGAGTTCAAAAGGAGGTTGCTCATTGGCCCTTATTGTGTGCCGAGCGTACAAATATATGCACGTTTCCATTGTTTCATCCTATCTAAGATGGCGGCTGGAGGATGACGTCAGTGAAAGCTCATAGAGAGTTATGACTAATGTAATTTCCCGCTCCTTTGTCCTTCTTTGGGAGCACTGGGCTCGAATTCAGAGAACTGCCAGGTAGAAAATACTGCTAAATATTACGTTACCTGCTTTACTGAAAAAGCAAACAGGAAACCAGTCGAGAGGTTTAACATACATCAGATAAAATTTTGCTGGTTACTTGTTTCTGCCAATTAAAGAATCATTCTAATGTAAGCTTAGCAAAATTGTGTCTTCAAGTGTTTTAATGAAAGGATATAGCCTGATCGCTAGTTTTCTTTGAACAATACCAACTCTTTTAGTTCAGCAAACACATTGCAAAATCATTGGCATCACTTGCAAGCAATTGCATAGCAAGCATACACGACGGCATTTTCTACATAACTCTACATTTTTTCTTCATCCCCCAAACTACCCACCTGAATTAAAGTTGATTTGATTTCTTTAATGTAAGATATCACTCCGAGTGAATGATTGGAAATGTCAAGGCAATCATCCTGGTCCCCAGACGTTGAAGCTCCCGCTTTACCAGGGGGTTTCCGACTCGCCGACTATGGGGCTCTGACTCACTTCCGAAAATGAGTCTGCAACAAAATGTCTTAGTTGACACAGGTCATGCGGGTGTCTGCGTTTTTTTTTGTTTTTTGTTTTTTGTTTTTTTGTGGGACAGCAAAATTAGTTCACATCTCGTCAAGACCCAGATTTCTCTGTTGACATGAAACAGTTGCAGACAATGCACCACGAACGAGCGCGTTACATACTGTTGTATGACCCATGTGCATTATACTTTAACGGCAAAAATGGTTGGAGGAAGAACAAAATTGTATAAGTGTTGATTTTAAAAGTGTAGTGTATATATTTAAATCGGCACCAGTTGACCTGGGAAATAATATTGTTTTAACATTAATGACGCCTTCAAGATGTAGTGTCTTTGAGTCATATCTTGACTAGTCATATCTTGAGATGTAAGATGAGTAAGCGGAAGAACGCGACCCAGGTAAATTGAGGACTCCCATTGCTTGAACGTCCCACGGTGGTTTTATATGCAAATTAGAACCGACTACGTCATCAGTATAATTATGTCAAAACTTGTGGATCCCTTTTGTAGACACGCCCACACTGCCGCACACAAACAAAAAGAATGATCACGTGATTCTTTCTCGTATAACGTGATCACAATAAGTTTTGTCGAGATATCGTTGGCCTGCGTTGATAATGAATTAACGATCGGAATCTTTTGAAGGAAATCAAATCGCATAAAGCTTATAATTGACAGCAGAACATCTTGTCGTGAGAACTTCGTCTTGTCGTGGCTTATTTCGATTGACTCGGTTGAAATGAGCACATAGTGATGAACGAACTTGCACAACGTTCCTGACAAGACGTACGATGGTTTCTCTGAAGTGATGGGATGTTCACGGGGTTGGTCGTATGGCGTGTCAAGTGAAAACTAGAGTATGATAATGAATGTCGTATCAGGCCTCGATCTAATAAGAAAAACGGGGCAGGCCTTTGCTGGCCAAATCAGAGAAATTGTACAAGGGCATGCTGGCCAAGTTGGTAGTGACAGTGCAATTTTTCTGAAGGGCATGCTGGCCAACTCGACAGGGCATGAGGCCAATGGCCTCGGTGGCCTCGGTTAAGATCAAGGCCTGTTGTATTACATCTTTAAAGGTCAGTGTTGGTAAAGCTGATAGTGCAGTGTTCTTACTTGTTCTTATTCATTATACTATCATGAAGAAAACAAACCTGTGAAAATTTGGGCACAGTCAGTCTTCCGAGTCGGGAGAAAAATAGTGAAAAACACATTGTCCTTAATTGCGATTGTTACAACCGAAATTAAAACTCGCGTCTTCAAGCTCCATTTTCTCGACAGTATTTCAGACAGAAATATTTCTGTGGAAGATTGGTACTGATATGAACTTCACAATCAGCAAGCTTTCAGACTGATACTGTTAAAAAAAAAATGTTGGATGACTGTCAATTCTGTATTGTACCGATAGAAATATGGCAACCCCGTTAAATGCCTTGCTACTTTATCTGACATGAATCATGTACTATTGGAAGTGTCGTTCCATCAGTTCATGACTCATAATTCAAACGGGGGAGAAAAATCTCCGTGTTGATTAAATCCAAAACATTCCTTGACCGTTTCGATATCTTCAAAAGAAAAAGACAAAAAAAAAAATCGTGAAAATCTAGACGCTTTTCGTGTAGACTAGGCCCCGAAGGCGAAGTGAAACGATCGAAAATCGACCCGCAAACTGTCAAGCACAATAAAATCATAAAAAGGTCCGAGGACACGCTGGCCCCAAACAACTCGGCCTCGGGTTGGAACCCGGCCAACGTTGTTGGACGGCAAACACTCCTTATGTATTTAGTCATCAAGTGGATTTCCTCAATTGGCAAGGAGGATGCCGAGGTAGGCTTTACACAGGAGCATTACTCATGCGAGACGCCCATGTAGTGATTTGTTGTCTTGATAAGATGTCGAGTTATGCACGTGCTTTGGTGAGTAGCTCCCCTTTACCGCATCCGATGTGACCGTTTCCAAATATTCTTCGAAAACCGAGCCACATTACTAAATCATGCCGCTCTTGGGAATACTGAAAATTAATTAAGCACAAACTTCTCCTTTTCATTTCACAGGAAAATACGCGTGTTTACTGTTGGTAGGACTTTGAATGATGTCTTTACTCGTTATCTGAACTCGCACACAGTTTTGCTTTTTATTTAACAAGAAACTTCGTTTGTTTATCGTTAGTCCGGATATTTATGATGTATTGTTGATTTTTTTTCCTGGACCCGCAAACAGTTTTGCTTTTTATTTCACAAGAAGCTGCGTATATTTTTTGTTAGTTGGGATCCCCAGATATGGTCGGATGTCATTTTCAAATGTTTATCCCCCCCCCCCCTGTTTTCCAGCCTGACTTTGTTACATCAATATTAAAAGTAATGTATAGGAAATTGTGACTTCTCTATGTTCCGACAACCCCATGTTCCGGTAATCCTTCGTTCATGCTAGAATTAGTGTTAGGGACATACATTAGGGGTGTCGGAACATTGAGACTTCGGAACATGGGTATATATTAAAGTTTGGGAATCATGGCGTTTGGATTTTCAATTTGCGTGGTATCTGGTGGATATTCTCGCCTTTCATGTCAGTGGACCCGGTTCAAATCCCACCCGTGGGATCAGAGCCTTGCATGTGGACTGGGGGTCCGTGCTCACATCGGTTTCCCCCGTATGGTTGTTTCGCCCCCCCCCCCCATACCCCAAACAGATCGTCTGTCGTGCATTGTCTCCCCACCCCCAGCTGTTTTTCCATTTAGCGTGGTTGATGTATAGTTTGCCCTAAGTCGTTTACGGCGCTGTTTATTGAATTGAAATAATTGAATGTTTTCTTCTTTTATATCCCAGAATGGGACCTTGTCCCTGTAAACCCAAGCGAGGGTCACTAGATATTTATAGCAACAAATACAATTAATACAACGTTTGGTTGAATAACCTTTTGTGACCACGTAAATATTAACATTTTGAATTTCCATCGTGGGTTATTAAACGTGACCACTGTTGTATTTTACTAAATATTTTATTTTATTATACTGCTCACAAATGATTAAATAACGTTGTACGTAGGTTTGAAATTAAACGTCTCGTTATATCACGTATGGACTTCATGTATAACCTCAAATTACAAAACCAGGCATGAGATATTCTCAGGATTTGTTCCTGATTTCAGGATTTTCTCAAAATGTCCGCGAGCATTCAAATTTTCTTGAAAGAAGTGAAGCAATCACAAAATGGAGAAAGAAAATAGTCCTCATTGTGTCCAAACCTGTAGTTTTGTCTTTCTGGTGATGCACATAGTCTGTAAACCTCCTGAAGTGTAACATCCGGGAGGTTCCGGGTCTAGAATACAAGGGGGGAACCCCAGACCCGCAAGCCGTTTGTCAGGAATTTTCACAATTGGCAAACCTCACCCCTGCAAAACCTTACCGAACTATAAATCCCCCAAAATGCATTGTTTGAATTTGGGGAGACACCAGGCGCACCGTTCTTGTAGTCGAACACATTGTCGTAGGCCTACATTTTGTATTTTATCTTTAAAAGGGGGAACCTGGAGTCTTTGTTTAAAAAGGGAAGCCGTGTTTGTTTAATTGTATACTGTGTATCAAGTTATCATGACCACTCTTGTAGGCACTAAGCTTAGTTACATTCCAGGCACGTCACACCGATTGCTCTCTAATCATAGACATGAGAAAGACAGACTTTTTTTATACGTCGACTGTGGTACCACTCACAACAGGACGTCCAGTTACCAGACGAACTCTTCAACCCGCACGTGATGCTTACTAGCCGCCGTCACGTGCTTCGTCAACATATGGGGGCCCTGTTATTTAATAAAAATGATTAATAAAGCATTGTCTGTCACATCTGCTGGTCGTGCGCATTGTCGCACCTTTAGCGGATATGCGCTAGCGACGGATGGATGCCGCTGCGCTGCTGCTGCCAATCGGATGTGATGACATTTTCATTGGAAGGGGAACGCTTCGTTGGCAAACACGTGAGGGCGCTGTGCAGCTAGCGCATCCCCAAGTCGCGCTGGTTTTTCAAAATCAGCCGCTGGCTGCAACGACAACGTTGAAAAATAGGAATCCTTGACGTTCCGGCCGTAGCCACTGCCGAAGCCATTCATTCGGACACGGCCTTATTAGTCTCGGTTCAACAGGTAATTGTTGTGGTATTCACAGTATCACAAGACAAATCACTGCTCAAATTGTAAAGTCACCAAACACGGGCCTCATTTCAAAATGAGTACGGACGTCGTGTAAACGTCTGTCGGATTGAATCGTTTTGAGATATCTGAGTGACACTGTGGGAAGTTTATAGGCCTAGTGGCTGACACCACGTTCCTCTCGCACACGAATTCACACACTTCCTGTGCCGGCGGAGTTGGTGCTCGACAAAACGAATTGGCAAAAGCTTCCTTAATTTGGACGTAATTGAACTTTTCTCTTCTGGCACACGTGTTCATGCTGAATACAAATGGCGGGTGTTATGGGATGAAAATATTGAAAGGGAATCGTCTCGTGTTCTTGCATCGAGGCCCCTAGATTTGAAACCTTACGTTTTACACTTCAAACAAGAACAGGCAACGTCCCACAGTGCGTACAGATCCGTAGAGAGCACGAGTACAAAAAGTGCTCGATGTTTTGACCGATTCGGACCCGGTATTCAATGGGTTCTGCGGTGCAGAGAGACCAACCATCATGGCCGTCGGTAACAACGAGGGGCCCCCTATCCAGTTCATGACGTCATTTGCTGGGAGCCATTTTATTTTGTTGTGCCGTTATATGGTGTTTTTGAGTGATGTAGTACTAATTGCCTGTTGCATTGACGTTGGATGAAACCCATCAGGGTCAAGTTACCCTTTTACTCGTACTTTTTTTTCTGAGTCTCTTCTGAGTGGGAATTTAAGACCTTGCCAGTCAACGTATTGGGCTAAAAATGTTACATTTATGTGGACAAAAAATGGGCGGGAAATACAACAACAGAAACAAGCAGTTCAAAGCACTAAGTAAGTGCAGGTGCTGCCATAGCGAAAGATCAATTTTGAGAGTTTTTAAGTGTACGTTTTTTTAATTTACTTTTGTTGCATTTTTATGTTAGGCTATTGTGTTGTGTGCTCTAATGACAAAAAAAATGTGTAAATGGAGTCACATCTGAGCGTGCGTGAAAGTATGAGCTTATTAGATAGAGCCGGTTGTGAACAAAATACTCAGTTAAAGAAAAGCAAAGATTACAAATTAAGTGAGGCATGATCTTTCATGGATAACACGTAGACCCTATGTGTTGCTGCGCCAAAGTTTATACAGCGCCCTCTATTCATTATCAACGGACAGCTAACAACGTCAGCTGTTCTTATTAGATCCTCAACGAATAAGGAAGCCCTTCGTCTGCCTTCTCGTTCTCTCTTCCGATTACAGCTATTTCTGTCCGCCCGAGTGGCTTCACAACTGCAAAACAACCACGCTCCGGGGTCCGGCCAGCGCACGCCGTCGTTGACTTCCCACTTAAGCGCTTAAGTGTCGCTCAGCCTTTGGGGAAAATCTCGCGAGACTTCGCGAGGAAGCGATCCCGCAAGACGTTATCTTGACGGTTTAAACCGCGTTCAGATCGAGGGTTGTGTTGCGGCGCGCCTGGAAATAATTAGCTTCCACTACGAAAACAATAAATTACATTGATTTATTATGATATGACCTTGGCTGCAATATACGCGCAGATATAACAAATACCGTGTCGGTTAATTTTTCGTACTCTTCCATTCGCCATAATGGTAATATTTTTTTTGTGTCCAACCCGTTTGTTATAACATTATTATAATGCCATGTCATTCTCGACAAATACAAAACGATGTATGCATTTATGTCTTCATTTTGGGTAAACAGCCAAGGCTAATGTCGATAGAAAATCGTGCATGACGCGAATACAATTTTGACAATTTTTTTATTTAGCACTAGCTCATAATTCGGTGCACTGGACTGTAAGTGCGGCCTTGAAAATTAATGCCCTTTGTTTTAAAATGAAATTAAAAAAAGCGTTATTTATAGTGCGGATATAAATTAAATGCCATTTTCAATTTGCAGTTGAGATGTTTTATTAAATATTTCCGTTATTTCTGTCTGCGTATAGCAGACATAATTAGTAGTTCTGTAGAGTATAAGTATTGAAGTGTGGTTCATGAACAGTTTTATGCTCTTGTCTGTGAATGTAAAAGAGTAAAAACCACTCGTTTTGTCCGCCAAATCACTCCAGCAAAGAGCCGTATGGCGGACGACTCTTTTTAGAGTGAAAGATGGGTATTTTAAACTTGAAGAAGAGTAAAGCTCGCTCCATTTTTACTCAAAAAGGAGCGATGCACAGTGAGTTTCACTCTTTTAAAGAGCCAAAATTACACCACTCGGGCGAGAAGGTGAAACTTTGACCCTTTTACGTTTAGAGACTTAAATCCTCATGCCAAAAACTTACAGTTGCTAAATCATTAAGTTGTGCGCTAGTCTTTGCATTGGTAATTACTCTTATAAACAATCAGGATGGGAGTGAGACTGATTTACGGTAACACGAAGCAAAATGTTTACGCCTCAAAAGTTACACAAACGTTCACCTACGGCTGGAGCAGTTTGTTTTGTTGCACTTCTTTTCGGCAGGCAAAGCTTCTACGTTGAAATATCGTGATAACCGCAATATATAATTGATACCAGTTTTGAATGAAATCGAATCACAAGTAACGTTTTGCATAACAAATCGAATTGCCTTGGCCTCCGATGTTCCGAAATGTTCCATAATTACTTGGTAATACCCAAAAACCCCCAACGTCGAGATGTTGGTACGACTTGTCAAGACATGTTCCTTTGCTTGTTCTACACTATATTTTGTTACATTTAGAATGCGGATCGGGACTTTTCAAGTGTTAACCAATGGGAGTTGGTGATATGGTCGGTTCATCTTCCCTTAAGCAGTATCGTGTAAAGGTCAAACCAGAATAGAAAAAAAGAAAGAAAAGATAAAAGAAGTAAATGTTAAAGCAGATTGATCAATGTATCAAAACTTTTTGATTATGTTAAAGGAGTGCTGTACAGGAAAATGTAAACATTGTTTTGTTTTCAATTTGTGTAAAATCGCGTCTTATGTTAGCGGTATGTGCTTGTGACAGAATCCGTGTATGGTATGCGTTTTATATACGCCACTCTTCAAAATATAAATCTGCTTCAAAAAACAATTCTTCCGATGGTTAAGCTACACATGATTGGTTCGGGTGAAGAAAACCCCCTTTTTTCCCTTTTTTTTTTTTGCATGCAAAAGTTGAACTTTAAACCAATTTGGTATATAAGTACCAACTTCCTGGAACAACATTAGCCAGTCAGAAATATGAAAAAAAGTAAGTTTGTATCAATAAATAGAGAAGGGAAACGTAATGAAATTAGTAAGACTTAATCAAGGATGCTCATATATAAACTGGTTTCTTTACACACTTCGAAAGACTCCAGCCACCTTGTTCATCGAACCATTGCGGAAACCCACTCAACTGTGCATTTTTTTTTGTACACAATGCTGTACTCGGTCCACTTCATGGCACCTGAAAAATGTAGTTGTCGCTACGAAAGCTCATGCAGTATTTTATTACTCATAATTTGTTCAGTCCCCACCACCTTTCCCCCCTCCAATAAACCTAAAAGAAAACGACCAAAGTTAACACAGATTGATAGGTAGTAGCTCAAAGAAATAAACAAACGAACCTAAGTCGGATTTGATCCGTTCGGGTCAGATTTGACCCGTCGGGGTTAGAATTTACCCGGATGCAAGAGGCCAAACCCCAATCCGGGTCAACTCGACCTATACTTTCTGGGTCAAGACTCCGTGCCTGTTCTGTTTGGTTTACTCAATTACAGGTTGTTGTGGTGGTCCGGTCGGACGAGAGGCCAGACCTCTGATCAACCTGACGGTTAATCTTCGTCGGTTCTGTTTGTTTGAAACTGTCGCCGAGTCACGCCGACCTGAGACCACGTCTAAGGGGCGTGGATCCGGGTCACAGAGCCGATGTCAGTCAATAGTGTTTGTGATTCAGATGTTGGAGTCAAATTGACCCAGCATCTGGTCAGACTAACCCAGACATAGTTCTTGCTCCATAGATCGAGATTCTGGCTGAATTATCACCAGGCTTGAGCACAAAAAGTAGCTAAGCACAACAGAATAATGCTGACCAGAATAAGGTGACCAGCCAAAATAGTTTATCACACGTACAATCTTTGACTGGTATCCTGCTTAATTTTGCTCAGCAGAAAATGTTTCAGCAAAATTTTCTGCCTGAGCAGCTCTATGCAATTGTGCTGTTGGTACCATGTTGTGTATTCTACCGTGTTTGTAAAACAGCTATAAAAGTAAACAACAACTCATGCATCATGAAGTGATGTGAAAAGAAAATAATGTTATAGGAAGTGCGCTGAAGATGCGTGCCTGAAATTGGAGAAATCGTTTGAGCAAAAACTTATACAAATTATTTAAAATGGTGTTGTTGCAAGTCTGGACAAGACCAGCAACACGCAAGACATTGATGTTTTCCTTCTGATGATCTGAAAGAACCGTCCCCAGGCGAAGTTGCCTTATTAAATTTTAATTTTCTCAACCCGGAGTTTTCGAAATGTAATTATGCATCGACTCCTTTAAATGAACACACATAGCAATGAGATTGGTAATTTGAGTTCATCCGCGGGTTTTCAAATTGCAAATGTATTAGATTTCGAAACGGTCGTTATAGTTAAGTTGAAATGACCAAATCGGTTTCATTTTTAGATCTCACCAGTATAGGATTTTTTTGACATTTGAGATTTGTTATTAACATTATCACATTGTGACCTAAAGGTCAAAATGCATGACAATAAACAATAAAAAAAAAAAAAAAATTACAATGACAAATTGAAAACATTACAATATTGAAGAAAGACATCAAAATTAGGGAACAGAGTAAACAAAAACTAAGTTGGACGGAAAGCAATGCAAGCAAACCAAGCAAACAATAATAATAAAAAAAAAAACAACAACAACAACAACAACTTCATGAATGGTTTAGGCTGGCTCAGCTGTAAAGCAAAGTATTGCGATACAAGTATTTGCTGTAAATTACAGATTAAGGTTTCCTAATTGCTCGCTTATATAAAATGTCACAACGTGGTTGGAAAGCAACCTGCCTAAATCATCTGGCTAAATTTAGAGTGACAGTGACTCTTTGTTTGGGGGAAGATTTGTTCTCGTGTTGAAACGAACACAATGCGTATTCATGTATAGTAAGTAAGTGACCATTTCTCTCTCGGAGCATGTTGTTCTGAGATAATCCAAAATAACTTCAGACATCAGAAATCTTATTGCGTATTCCCCCCCCCCCCCAAATAAAAAAAGAAAAAGACATAGCCTGAATTGTCCTGTAGCCTTTTCAGATATAGCCGTGTCTTCCGTGAAAGGTATATCTTACTCGACAATTTTCAATTCCTTTAACAAAGATCCGTTCTTATACACGTCATCTCCAGGTCGCCGTATCGGGTTGCCGTCGAGTCGGAACAACAGATCGTCCGAACGTCCTGGGACGGGTGGGAAAAACACAGCCATGTGCGCAAAACTTGCTATAAAAAAAAAAAAAAAAAAAAAAACAGGACACAATCGTTTGGATATACGGGGTATTGGAATGAGCGCTTGTCACAAGGATGCGTGGTCTGTTGTTTGATCCCTGACATTTTGAAATCTATGAGGATGTAAAACCCGGGAAAGAAAACTGTAGACGGATTGTTGCAGTTTACAAAAAAAAAGGACACAAAAGGCTGTTTTTGACCGTCGTATGACATGTGTACAGCACACGTACGCAATAGCTGCGTAGTAATGACTGATGATCGTCAGTTTGTCTCTCTGATGAATTGGCCTGTTCGGCATGGTTGCGTCAGTAATGTCGCATCTTCCTCGGTACAATGCCGGACTCGTTAATTTGTTTGTCAGTTGAGCATCAGTATTTTGTTATTCAACCCTCGTTATTAGTACGCCCCGCCCCCTCGACGGAACAAACACACGCCAACATTTTGTAGTTCCAACTCAAATAGTGCCAACCATTTATGGCAATTTCCCCCCCCCCCCCGCCATCATTATGCAATACTCCAAAGCTGTATACTCGTACAGAAGATAGTTTTATGGAAGCTATATACGGCTTAGTGCAAAGCTTTATCACGCTGATCGTTGTCCCCATGGCAATAATTACATTCGGTTAATTAAAAGATATTCTATTTTATGAACTTAGAAATAGAAATATCGTCACACTCGCACGCGGCGGTTTTGCCTCATTAGGTAGTCGACATTTTGAAGGAACAGTTTGTAACGATTGCCATTAATTAGAGTTAGTCGGTGAACAGCCGTCGGAATGGGGGCGGTTCGGGAAGCACTTGACACGAGCTACTCGGTGGAAAAACTCGTGAAAACCGATCAGAAAGTGTGGAAGTCAAGTGGTGCGTCGAGTAGCTTCCATTGTCACATGGAAGTGGCCAAATATTGTAAGCACTCGTTTACTGAATTACGCGCCTTTTCATGCGCTGCTGTTAAAAAAAAAAAAATGAAAAGCTCAACACTTTAGTCTACGATCGATTTATTTACACGAATGATTTTGTAAGTGCCCAAACTGTTTAATAATAAACACAACAAAAGAGAGGGGAGGAGAGAGGCAGAAAGCAGTCAGAAAAAAATGCTTAGAGTTTCTAAACATTTTGCTGTGGGCATAGAGCAGGACAACTTGTGGCTTGCAAAATTATCTCCATGGACCCCGGTTCGAATCCCACCTCAAACCTTAAAACCTTTGGACCGTGTTGTCGGTGACTATACCGGATGACATGATCTCACACCCTCCCCTCCCCATTAAAATGTCTCTTTCTACCGGTACGCCTACAGCTTGATATGTTTTCTTCTGCAAGGTAATTTCTCTTCAACGGCTTCGTAAATGGCTTTATTTAGGAATCCTTGGATTCAATACCAAAATAGATGATAATACAAAACAAGAGCTTGTTTCGGTATATAATGCCTAAAAAAAAAAAACTTAAAAAAAAACTTTGCATTATTTATGACTAATGAAAGGCTGCATTAATGATGTATGCATTATTTCCGTTCCCCTTTCCCTTTTAATGCCACAGTAAACTGAAAACCATGTTATGTGCTGGGCAGTTTCCTAATGTTGATGTTGCTGCTGCGAACAAAAATGTGCATGTATACTGTTAACAATGTTGGTTCTACTTGAAGAATAAAATAGTACACCATTAGTTTAGGGAAGAACACATTAATTCCACCGTTTTCAAAACAAGGTTGTCACTTTTTCAAAAACAAGCTGACTAATGGTTAGTATTTTTTCAGGGATATTTTGTGGCACGTTCATAATAGACCGACCCATTGAGCCCCTCCCCCTAAACATATAGACCAATCACATCATTGGCTACATCTTCACTGTACACGTCGGCAGCCGAATGTGCGTATCTTCAATGCCGAACTGCACAACATGAACGCGCAAGCTGTAAGTACGCGCACGCATGTTAACATTTTCTAATAGGATGTTATCGTGTCGGGCTCTTGTCGGACTTTCGGTGGTGTAGACAAGGCTGTGATTGGTCAACACGTTAGGGGCGGGGCTTAATGGATTGGTCTATTGTGGGCCTATTTCGATTTGGCATATCAAAATAAGCTCCGAGTTTTCGGGGAGGGGAAAATTCACAAGTCTTTCATAAATAGCAGTACGTGAGATAACATTTCTCATAACATTTCGGTACTGGTATCCAGAATGTAAAAAGCCTGTTTAAATTCATGGATCAGTATTCTGTTATGCCTTGAAATTGAAGATTTTTTTGTGTGTTGTATGGCCAGTATTGTTCCATTGCACGCTCAATTTACGTTTGGTCTCAAGACAAAAAAAAAAAAAAATCATACTTGTTTCGCCAAATATGACAATTGAAATCAGTCGATCTAATCACAAATAAACCGTGTCATTAGTGACGACAGGAAATCAGATATGTGTACTAGTATCATGCCGGTACAAATGGACACCTGAGCCAGGCATTTCACTTTAAAGCGGATCGCTGGTCGCACAATTTACCTCTGAGCATAGTTGAACATGAGTATAGTACGTATACTTGCATTGTATGTGTAAACTTAGGCATCGTGGAGTGCCCGGAAGGAGGTCGTGAGGCTGTACGACCATTTTCCGGGCAGACAAATTACATCTTCTTATCCCGGCAGAAGGTCACAAGCAATAACATGGCTCTTTTTATTTATTTTTTTTTAATCTAGTGTATTTGTTGCTGGAAGACACGTTTTTTCCATTCCCATGCAGAATTTAACTTTCCTGAATGACTTACAAAAAAAAAAGAAAAATGACCAAACTTTCACACTCAGTTTTCTTGAAACACAATTAAAAACAAAACAAAACGACTGTCAGTATTTATATGTGCCTATCATTGTTATTGCGGACGTGGTAGCTGTCACTAGTACTTATTACAGGTGCCAAATTCAGCCGGGATGTCTTAACTAGAACACGTTGTCTAGTTGCACTCGCTTTGTTTTGAAGCTGTTTACTACGGTACTTGTAAATTGTGTGACGTTATTCACCTTGCATACCAGCCAGACATGGTGATTAAAGGTCGGAAAGAGTACCCGTACATTCATCCAAAATGCCATAAACAAAATCTCGTGACACATTTGTTTTGATCGTTTTCGAGAATGACGTTCACTCTTTTGGAAGGCCATTATTGTTTTATGAAAGGTTTTTGCCCTCGCGTTTTAAAGCCCCATCTCAACATTGGTAAACTGACTGTAAATGCTTCCATTCTTAGCACAAATCAAGATAGTTGTAATCAAACCAACCTGTGCAAATGTCACCTCATTTTGTTGTTCCATTTGCGAGAAAACGGTAAAAATGTATTCAGCATTTTTACACGCATTCCTATAGGCAGAGCTTTCGTCTCACTGAGACAACTGAGGGCGCTGTTGTCGTGATGTCATTTCAGGGAGACAGTAGTTTTCTGTTGAAATTCATGAAATTGTGAACCCAAACATTTGCTTATTGAAAGCATATTGTGAGAAAAGTTTGCTCATTGGCTCACTACCATGAAAGAAAAGTTTACGACCGCGAAATATCCTATATTTTGTCAGCTTGTTGTGCATAGACTAATTGCCATCACACTTTCGCTCATGGATATGGGAATTTGCATTAGCATAAAAAAACACACCAAAGGGCAACAAAATACCCTTGAAAATGGAGAAAAAAATCGAAAATAAACTTAAATGGGACACAAATGTGCATTTCCAAGGATTGCATTAAAAAATACATTTTATAGGCCCTTTAAGGAAAAATAACATGTCCTCAGGACGCATGCGCACCTAGTGACGACTTATTATACCCAGAAGGATATTTAGTATATGGAATTAACCATTAAAGTGTATATCATTTTGAGTGCTGTACAGTTAATCTTGAGGGCAAAATTCCATGTTACATCTACTTGACTTACTGTTGTTTGCATTTCATTAAAAAAAAATAAAAAAATCTGCACGATCCAGTCATGAAAATCACTCAGAAGACTTTAATTCCTTTTTCTTAATAAAGTGATTAACCTAGGGATTTTCCCGCAGAGTGATAACGCGGAATCACAAATGTCACCCCAGTAAATATTAATCTACTTTCAATTATCTATGTTTTATTTTCTAGTGCTAGTCTCGCCAGTGTTGTTATTGGTTTTTAGTACTGGTTATGACGTCACATGCGTCATAGTCATATGATGGCGTTCTCGGGTAATTACTATTTATTACCCAGAGGAAGCTGTGACAGTATGTAGTCATGTGGTTGATGAGTATTTATTCAAGGAAATAAGGGTAAAGGCTCCAGCAACAACGCACATCGAAGTATAAATCAAAATATTCAATTATTTACGAGGGACCGGTACATTGTCTAAAATACATATAATTAATTTTCTATTATATTCTGATGTTCACCTGATATCCATATTATGTAGTAAAATATACACCCTGCAAGTATTGAAATTTTTTTTCAGCGACAATAATGTTGGATCTTGCTGAAGATTCAACACACCGTCAAACCCCTTCTATTTACGATAAGTGCACTGGGTTATTTTATACGTGCATTGCACAACACACGGGACTTACGGCTTTACGTACCAACCGAATGGCGAAGCAATAATGGTTGAGTGTCTTGCTTATAAGGACACAAGTGTCAATACCGGGATTCGAACCCACTCTCTTCTGATCAGAAACACCCGAGCTTGAGTCCAGTGCGCTTGACCGCTCGGCGGCCACGACACGCCACAAACGAACAAATAAGCAATAACCTAAAATAAGTTTTCATTATCCAAGGTGATTAGCGATAGCATCGTTGCAGAAGAGGCAGACCAGGCCAATAGACCGTTCCCATGAAATATGTAAATCGCACATCACGCGTGCGCACTAACACTACTGTTGGGCAAAATGAAAGAACATTGCGCCTTTTTGTATGGGGCTTGATGGTGGCGTGACGCACACGCGTTTGTGCGTCAGTCAAGTGCACAACTCTATCAAGTTTGCCCACCAATAGTTTCTATACGCATGCGTGGGTGTAATTAGCATATTTCATGGGAAAGGCGAATTTTCACAGCCTGGGAATGCATTTTATTTATCAATTATTGGTTGGATGTCTGGATATCGCAACGATCTTCTCGGAACAATGTGTTATAAAGACTCTGAAAATAAACCGCTGATTTATTTTCAGCATTTCGGCTTGTTTGGTTGAGTATAAGATAACAACCCTCTCTTGGTATGAATACATGGCTTCCCCATGAGATTAAGCGATGTTATCCCCACCAATCAAAATATTTATACCGAACGTGCAGTTCTACCAATCGAGACTAGTGGTAGCTTTTCCGCTGTTGTTTGGGCCTTAATGTCAGTCAGTTACAGTGGAAAAGTTGTTTTCAGCAAAGTGAAACATTTTGTCAGATTTATGATTGCCCGGGAACAGAACGCAGTTTGATAAATGCCTTCCCCCATGGCTATATTCAAACGATGTCACAATTAGCAAAAATGATGAAATAAACTTTCCTTATTTGAGATGAAAAGACTGCTCGCATGGGCTCTTGGGATGTAACCCATCCCTTGGAACGGGTAACTCATCGTGTATATACAGCCACGGCTGATGTTAGGACGAGTTGTCCAAACGCATAAACGTCTGGTAAGGCTGCGTCAATAGGGAACTATATTGTTGTAGGCGTAGGCGTCTCTTATATTCCATTACAAATTTAATTTATGAAATGGTGCCTGGATGATGAAAGTGTGAGGCTTTGTGAGCATTGTGTGAATTCTTCTGGCAAAAAAATGTCATTTTGTGTCTAGTTGTTTCCCCCGATTTGTCCATGTTTTCTGTTATTAGCCTGTGTTGAAACTGTATTGTAGAGTTTTGCTAAAAATAGTGTGTGGTTCGAGCTCAAACCGGTTTTACCTTGAAAATGAATCAAATTGCTATTTTTGCATGATGACCAAAAGTTATTCATTTTCAAATGAGACATCGAACAAAAACTCCATCGACGAATTAACGACAGAGTAACTAATTAGTTATACAAAGTGATTTTGTGTGTGTGGAGCACAATAAATAAACCCCGCACGATGCCTGCTCATTTTCAGCCGGGTGCCTTGCCACACAAGATACAAAATGCTAGCGAAATGACGTTGTTAAACATAGCCGACCTCTGGGTACCAGCAGCGGGAACGGCAGCCGTATACACATGTTCACGTCGGGTGGTTTGGCCAGGATAATCGTTTCAAAAACAACATTTTTGTAGTCAAAACGCGAATTATTAATTGTAATTGTATTTGGTATAAAATGTCTTGCTCAAGGACACAAGTGCCACAACCGGGATTCGAACCCACACTCCGGTGATCTCCAGCCACTGAAACTTGAGTTCGATGCGCAAGACTGATCGTCCATGACACGCCAATGGTCAGTTATGGATTCTCTAACATCTTTTGCAGTGTTTCATGTGGGCACTCAAGGATAGGAATCGAATTGTTGCGCTTTGTGTGCCTCATACGTCGAAGCTTTTCGAGGCTTCTTCACTTGAATCATTTTGAGATGATTTCGCCGTACGGTAAAGTACGGTATCCCCCTTATGTGAATATAACATAACAGTGTTGAACATGTATGAAAATGAGTCCTTTTTTCTGACAACAGCAGTTTCATTTCGCCTACTTTTATGTCATTTTCTGAAAAATTTGTCGATTCAAATATGAACTTCTGGACGACTTTTAACTCAACCAAACTTTTATTTGTTGTGTTCAGAAATGTCAAGAAATTCCTGGGGGATTGGTTATGTTTTATTTCCCTTAACATTTCGTATAAATGAAAGCTCATTTGACTTAACACGCAAGAGCAAAAACCCCTGTTCTACCAAAACAGTGGCCTTCCGAAAGAGTGAACGTCAGTACTTTTGTCGAAATGTTTTCTCATGGTCTTCCAAGATCGTTCTAAATTCTCTGTTCATGTATGTTTAATTTTATCATAGCTCATTGTTATGGGAAAAAAAGGTCAACGGATGACGCGTCAGTCACCATTGCAACAACAGTAATTGCTTTGCGGCCACTACAAAGGTTTTTATTGTTATTTGAATGGGGGACTCTTTTGTTTGAAAAGGATAGAACATTCACATGGGAAAAGGTTAATAAGTCATAACGATGTAACGAAATAATTAATTTCTTGGCTATTGTGATTTATGCTCCAAGTGAAACAAATTTAGAATCTAACCGGATCTGCATTTGGAATTCATTCGAGTGTGTTTGTCATATGGCAAACGGGAAAATCAAGTCCATCCATTATTTGTCACAATATTTAGAAGCTAATTACTCCCACGCGCTTTCACGGGTAAAATATATTGCCTCAAAATGGATCTTTCTGCACGTGGTCAATTTCTTTTTTTACGGAGCGCAACATCTCTCTGCTAAGCTAAGATTAGCAGGGAACCAGACAAGATTAGCAGGATACCAGGCACAAGATAGATCATGCTTTTGTGACTGGTAACCTGTTTCAATGAGCGGAGTTTCCTTCAAATTTATTAAACGCAATGCAACTGGCCCCGAGTTTCCCCTGCTGCTTATTCTTATAAGTAAATAAATGGTACCAGACTATTTCAACCTCGAGTTCAACCTCGTCTTGGTTAGTGATCACGATGCATGTGTCAATTTCATTTCCAAAGAACTGAAAGTCAACGACGCCTCACTCATCGTGATAAATTGTCAAACAACCAAAACGAGGTTGAAGTGAATGTGAAATATAGACTGGCACCATTTATTAAGTAGATTAAAGACCATTGAAAAGGAAACATTAGAGAAATGCAAGTTTTAAACATCCATATAATCCACACATGATATGGATTTTGAAAATAGTGTTCCCGCCTTTTAAAGACTATAACGGGCCGAAAGTTTTAATGTCTTTTTTGAGGAAACCGTTCCTGTCACGGACAATTCCTCCACTACCTTTAGCATTATATGCATGCAACAAAAAAAAAAAAAAAAAGATATTCAGTAAAACAGTTCCCTGAACAAAATAACTGTAAAAGAAGCTTGCATGCCTAAAACTTCATGGAGGCAATAGATGGGTTGCAATAGACGCCATCTTTCATGGCAATTTGGCCTGTAGCCGCATCAAGCTCTGTAAGAGCCATGTTTTGTAATCAATTATATATGTCTGGATTTTTTTTTTAATGGGGCACCTGTGGGTGGGGAAAGGAAAATTGCTGGGGCCACGTGTCCCCAAGACCCCCCGTGGCTTCGCCACTGAACTGATGTTTTCCTAATTGAAGTGCCACGTAACGAGGAGTAGTTACGCCCGTTTAAGAGTGACGCTTAGCAAGTTTCCTTTTTTTTTGGGGGGGGGAGGGATGTATTCAAATTTAACTGCATTGAAATCCATTCAGAGGGAGGAGTTTTTATGTATTTCGTGCCAATCAATCATCCGTTACACTTTCGAAGTCAAATGATGTATACGCAAATGTGGGGCGTTTCAAGTTGTAATTGCAGCAAGACGGGATGTCTGTGATGTCACACGCCAGCGCCCTCACTTAGTGCGTAGGGACAATGTCAATTAAAAGATATTACATCGTACCCCCTTTTTTTTGGCGGGGGTTGGTGGAATTCATTCCCAACGAGCTTCTTTCCAAAGTAAGAGAGAAGCATGGATAAATTAAAAAAATAAAAACGGCTCGCACCATATATAGATTTTTTTTTTAAAGTAGATAATTATAACAATTTACCAACCCCTCTCACAGAGTACCGTTAAAATTTACCTAAGGTAAATTGTGATGGTCCAGCAAACGCCAAAACAAAGAATACATGTGATTGGACTCTTTGAAAATAAAGTTCCTTTTGTGAATAATTAAAAAAAACTGTGATAAACTTTGTGACTAGTTTTAGTGTCAGCGGCCTATGATATTGTCGCGTATGGGCATCCTCTGCAATATCAATAGCATCTAATCCGTGTTACATCTCAGTAACTAAACAAGCACAACTGGTTAAGCCGCTTTTTTTTACAGCATGCCATCCCCACCGTTAACCTCGGGCGAGGATAAACACAAGACACCGTGGTGATATGATGTGATCAACAACTATGTATCACTCAGAAAGGACAAAAAACACAAGAAGGGGAAAAATCAACTCCTACGCACAACTCGTCGCATGATCAGCCAGCTAAAAAAAAAAAAAGCCACGTTGATTCAAAACACAGTTATACCTGGATAGCCCGTGCTGCTGTAGTGTTTGCTCGTGCACACGTGCCGTGCACAAGCGAGGGTATAAAGCTGTATCCAATGCCAGTATCGCGTCAGAATCGTGTGAGGTGATAATTTCTGTACCTTGTGTATCCTGGCTGCTCTATTGAGCGCAACAGGTGAATAGTGGAACATACAGTTTGTACACAACGCGGCAATACGAACGTAAGTGTTATTACATCAGCTCTTATTGGCACCATCTATATAGGGTGCTATTGTCTTTTTTGTTTGTTCCTGCAGATTTTTAATATTTTTTTTTTCATACAAGGGCTGCAAAAAAACCTTGGTTTGTTTTTGATTGTTGAACTCAAATGATATTGTGTTGGTTGCGTCACGTCATAAACTTTGTAGCCAAACTTGACATTGATGCATAATGCAAGCTCGACCGTATACACTCGCAATAAACATTTCTGGTTTTTTTTCCCTCCATGTGATTTGTGAAATTAACGCCGTGTAGCCCTCTGTCACCAGATCTACCGAATAGAAAAACTAGCGAGCCCGTAGTTAGTCTTTATTGAGCGTGTAATGACGGACAATTATTAGATACGTTTACGGCATCTTACCGTGTCCACGTCAGTGCACGAGTAAATGTGTTGGAGAAGCGTTGTTGTTGATGCAGAAACATGACATATTGACGAAAAGTGAACTTGCAAACATTGGGTTTGATGTATGCAAAGTGAGTAAAGAAAATACACCTGATTGATGTTGGTACTGGGTGCTGACGGTTCACGAGAAACAAATATTTTTCCTGAAGAGGTCAGATTCCATGGTGTCCTAGTTGTTGAAAACTGACGAGGAAATTAGTTAAACATACGGAAATTAACAACAAATAATAATAATAACAACCGGATTTAGTCATACCAATTGCTAGAAAACGTAATTGGATATGACTCCAATTTTAGCTTTTTAAATAATCCTGCCTAGGAAAAAAACTAGGCATACTGACTGATTTTCAGTTGCAGACAGCTGACCCTTAATAAATTGGTCAAATCTAACTGGTTTCCAGTCAAATCTGACTGATGTTTCTTCTTGACCCTGTTTTGAAACATTTCGAATGGTAACTCGTATTTATTGTTCCTTTAGGTAGGCCAGCATTGTATACAGATAAATATAGACAGTATTGCAATAACACATGGGAAGTTTGAGTAAAAATCATTGAACTTAAAAGATCGCAAGTTCGCTGAACTGCTTGGAAACAAAAAATGTGGATTTAACATAATTATAGTAAAAAATAATGTAGATTGGTGCCATATAAAGACGTGTAATTCCGACATATCAACGCGGTTTTGTTCAGAGTGATATTTGTTAAAACCTCATGAAGCCTTCAAGATGGTCTTTACATTCTAAAGTTGTAGCAAATACGTCATATTCAGAATGAGCAATAGAAGAAGTATCTTACATTGTATACATGTACTCGGCTATTTACAGCATTTCCCCTACTGTGTTTGCTCACAGATTATAGCAGGTCAATGAATCGCGTGGGTTCTGCAGGCTCAACATTTCACTATTTGAGAAACAAGGTGTGTCTGCGAAAGACAACATCGATATTCCTCTGAACTCGACGCATGTTTAAGTCTAAATCACACAAAATCCTGATGGGCGATTCCGAACCATATAATAAGCGTGGACAGCAGAGTTTAAGGCATAAATCATGCATGCCACGTGTGAAAATCGGCGGTTTGAAAAGTATGCTCGTAACCGTAACGGATAAACAGAAAGCCGGTTTGTGGGTTTGCTACCCATTTGAGCCCCAGCTCAACATTGGTAAACTGACTGTATTATTGCTTCCATTCTTTGCACAAATCAAGATATTTGTAATAAAACCAACCTGTGAAAATGTCAGCTCATATCGTTGTCATAATTTGCGAGAAAACAGTAAAAATGCATTCAGCATTTCTTTTTGTACGCATTCCTATAGGCAGAGTTTTCGTCTCACTGAGATGAAAACTAATTTTGAATCATATTTCATTTAATATTTAAAAACGATAACACTACAAGCAGAAATATTTCAATGAACATTTCTACCATCATTATCTTTATACCATGATATGTAAATCTGTGAACATTTATGCTTTTTTTTCTTACCAATGTTGAGCTGGGGCTTTAACGCTAATGCTTGGTCCTTTAAAACCTCAAAATTAAAAAAAAAAAATCCTGGAATTGACCCATTTATTTTTCGCTGAGACACACATCCTGCGTTGTTTGGGGGAAATAAACATTAATGGAGTTTTATTAGACAGTGCACGGTCATTACGGACCCAGCAACACAATCACGTTTTATGACCGAGGTCAGGTGCGGTGCAGGCCACACACAATAATATACACAATAATAATTGCACTCTAACTTGTATACAATAATACTCGACCCAAATCGATGAATGAACTGTCTTATGAATGAACTGTCACTCAAGATCTAACCTCTCAAAGACATCAATTGGTTTTAGAAAGAAGACAAAAAAAGAAATGGGGAAACTACAACAACAATAACAACAACAACTATCCCCAATTTATCCCGCATACTGCAACAACTGGGGTGTTAAATTGATTCTGTTGGTATCTATAATGTGACAACATCGACATGGTGTTACTTCTCCCCACGCGTTGCTTTATTGTTGGTGAAATTAACACCATGTCGGTGTTGTCACATAGACACATACCAAGAGAATCAATTCAACACCCCAGTTTTTTTCAGTGCACTTGATATTTTATGCATTGTTGACAATCACAGAATAATGTCGGTATTCTACGGGAGTAATTATGGTGAAACATAGGAAAGTCCATTCTCAGGCGATTCTTTTTTGTGTCTGGAGATACTAAAGTTCCGAAGAATACACTCATTCTAAAGCCTCCGTAGTTTTCTACAAACACGTCAGAGTCAGAAAATAATTATAACTGGGGAAATTCATTTTATATTAGGAGAGCGATTTGGGGGCCGTTATTTTAAAAAGAAAAATGTGGATTTTTACCTGGGCCTTATTTCATAGAGCTAAGCACAACAAAACTGCTTGCTTGAATAAGATTACCAGCCAAAATACAACGTCACATTTCTACTACCCGTGACTGGTATCCTGGATATTTGTGCTAACCAGAAAATCCTTAAGCAATATTTTTCTGCTTAAGCAGCTCTATGAAACTGGGTTCTAGGTCCAATTTCATAAAGCTGTTAACGGGTAAGCAAATTTGGTTCGCTTACTAAAAACAGAAAAACAGGCGAAAGTGTATTTCACAAACGATCGAGACGATTTGACGGTGCGCGTTCACAATAAATTTGCATTATTACGTCACCCATCTGCTCACAAGAGCCACCGGCAAGCTATATTTTACTTTGCTTACGGTTAGCAGTTTTTTTTTTTTTTTTTAATTTAAATAGATATTCTGCTAATGGCCGCTTCAGAAAAAGAAATGGTTAGCAGAAAACCTCTGCTTACATGCTTTATAAAATTTGGTCCTGTAGGCCCGCTTTCTCGATGCTGCTTGCTTAGCACAGCATATATGTGCTTACGGCGACCTGTAATGTGCAGAAGACCGCGCTAAGCAGTGCTGTGAAATTGACCGCAGGGGCCAATTTCATAAAGCTGTTTAGCAGAAAATACTTCTTAGCAAATTTCTCTGCTAAGCAAAAATAAGTGGGGCACCAGTCGCAACAGTGTTAACACAATGGAATGTTGGCTGGCAACCTGTATCTCCTGAGCAAGATTTATCTTTGCTTAGCAAAGTTTATGTGCTTACAGGCTTTATGATATTTGGCCCAGGTCTTGAGGAACGTTTTTTTGGTCACCCATGGCAGTGTCAGACGTGAAAAAAGGAATAAAAATCACAAGATAATTTCAAGACAAACGGTCTTGGTAAAACATCGGTCCATTTTTTGTTTCGATCACTTACTACAAAGAATAATGAGATGAGAGAATGTTACCATAAACCTATCACGATCCACGGTATTTTTTTGACTAGATGGTAAACTTATTTCATCATTAAGGACATGAATGCAAACAATGAAATTCAAAGCGATTCTCGATTTCATTCCAAAAAGGCGGATTTTCAAAGCGTTTTTTTGTTTGAAACGAGAACGTCAGCACGCAGCCCCGTCTGCAGACGTCATAATGACGTCGTTAGCGGTTATACTTTCTTAAGTCCCTGGGCTTGTCCTCGCTCTCCATGACGTCTGGATAATTAAATATCGAATGAAAGGCGTGCGCCATACGTGAAACTTGTATGAAATTAGCCGTCGAATCATCGATGTCTGATGACCCGTGCACACGCTATGCCCGGGATATGATTGATTGTGGAACTTGCCGTTCATTATATCAGCGCACGAAACCGACAGAATTAACCCGCGATTTCATTGAATCCATCCGGATTCGACATCTCCCCATCAACAATAACAGCGGAAACATCAACTCTTAACTTCCTTAGTTGCCATGGCGATCGCCTCCGTTGCTGGAACGAGCGCGAAAAGTACGTCCGTGCATCTAAAAGCACAAAATATGTTACGTACACTGTGTACATCTTCAGTAGATAGCAGATGAAGGCCGAGCCAGTATTGCGTACGGAACTTACACGAGAGCTCAAACACTTTTCGGACCTGCGGGGTGTAGTGGCATGTTTAACACCTCCCACACGCTGTTTTTTGTTTTTTTTTGGTTTGTCTTCTTCTTAAAGTTGAGTCTCGTGTAACTTTAAACGGGTTGTTATTTAACGTGGTTTGAGGGTTCAATCAACTCGTGGCCCCTTCGACAAGGTGAGTTTGAACATTGTTGTTACGAAGCGATGTATATATATATATATAATTAGTATTCGAAGTGTTCTTGGTGGTTATTTCCGTGGACTCTCGCTTGTATTGACTAATTGAGAAACAATAACAGGACGGTGAGAGTTGTTATTAAGTTGTTTAACAGGCAGCGTGCCTGAGTTTTTGATGGTACTTACCTCACCGTGGAGGAGGAAAATATTGTTCGTAACATTGTGTCCATCAGGTGAAAGTTGTTTTTCTCCTTCTCACAAATGATTGCTAACGTTGTTGAAGAGCTTCTTTTCTTCTTTCTGTTTGAAAAAATAGAAAGGACTGAAAGCACGTAGTTGCATGGCCCGATATTTGCCGAAAGAGTTATTTATTATTATTATTATTTTTTTTCTCTCAACGAACTTGAGAGATGATTCTGTTTCATAACGAAAAGCATACATAAACTTTTGCATAATATGTCACAGACAGTGCACAAAATACATGTAACATGCAAAAGCAATTGTACATGATGATGGACGTGAGATAATGTTCGGATCCCGGACAATAGTTCATTTTTAGTTTTTAATTAATTAACTTCAGTATCATTAGTGGATTTTGTTTGTGTGCAATACACCTTAAATGAAAGCTTAAATAACTTTCTCCAATCTTTTCATAAAATAGCTATTTAAAATTGTAATCTAAATTTCAGGGTCAAATCGGCCGAAAGTCGAACCTGGCCTCATTAAATTCTCCTGGACATGTCTATTTTTTTCGTTGAATATAAAGCTTCAGGAAAATAATTGACAATTAAAAAGACTCTAAACATTGGAAGCCAGTTCCGAAGTATCCAGTTTAAACTAGCATGTCCCGTACTTTTGTCGGCATTCTTGAAAAATCTTTGCGTTGGATAAGACTGCACGTTGACGCTCCTTCTTGTTGCAAGGTATTTTGATGACCTGCTAGTGTGCCTTGAAGCGGTTGTTATTGAGGAGCTTCGAGATATAAATAATTCTTGGAGAGAATCTTCGACCTAATGTAGAAGGGCACAGTTGACGGAAGTGAAGAGGGGGCTGGAACTGTAACTTACGGAATTTGAGCTTTCTTGTTCCTTTTCACCAACTCAAGTCGTTCCTGAGCTTTTTTTTTTTTGCTTAGTGGCGTAACTGGGGGGAGGGGGCACGGACCACGTGGCCCCAAATTAATGTCCTTCCCCCCTGGATGCCTCTGCCTCCCCCCCCTTTTGAAATCTGGACTTTTGAGAATAAAAATTACACAAGTAAAATGTATTTTATATGCTTTCATATAGTAATTTCAATGTTTTGAAAAATGTTTTTTTTTTGGATTAACACACAGACAATGTTTTTTTGTTTTTTACCTGCACATCAGATTATCTTAAAAAAAAAAAAAACACTAGTAAACGATATGACAAGAGCGCTGAAAATGGGGTTGTTTACACACAAACAAAAGCAAACGGAAGCTACATTTCAACGTGCACCCCAAAGCAAACGGAAGCTACATTTCAACGTGCACCCCACCAACTTTCCAGTGCCCTGTAGGTGCCCCTCCCCCAGGAAAAGTCCAGATACATGTAATTCATTAAAAACATGTCCCCTGCCTCACCCCCCCCCCTCCCCGTGCCTCCCCAGTGAAAAAAATCCTGACTAAGTCCCTGTTTTTTAACAATTGATAAATACGCTATATAATTGATATATCAAATTTGTGACTTTACAAGGGTTACATCAGTGATTTTCAATCTGACATAACAATAACAGGGACATACTCTATTGTAGCCGGGTACCAACTGATCCCCCCCCCCCCCATGAACCATTGTCTGTGCTTTACAATAGTTTTCTCAACTTTGGTTTTTGTTTCCTTTGTTTTCTTGCAGGTTGTAAACAAAAGTTGCGTTTTTACTTTGATGTTTTTTAATACTTTCATTAAGTGGTTGTTGTCCTGTTTTGATTGGACGGTCATCTTCAACGCATCAGCAATCCCAGCCACAATCTTCCAGTGGCTCCACCCCCCCCCATGAAAACAAATACAGATACATTGATTTGTTAAAATCATGGCCCCTGGGCCCCCACTGTGCACCTCTTTCCCCCTTCCCCCCCCCCCCCCCCCCCGTAAACAAATCCTGACTACGCCACTGTTTTGAACTATTGATAAATATGCTGTAGCAAATAGCAAAGTGCCAGATAATTGATATACAAATATTTTTGAAATTACAGCGGTTACATCAGTGGTTTTCAATCTGACATAACGATAACAGGGACATACACCAGGCCTTGATCTTAACCGAGGCCCACCGAGGCCATTGGCCTCATGCCCTGTCGAGTTGGCCAGTATGCCCTTCAGAAAAATTGTACCAACTTGGCCAGCATGCCCTTGTACATTTCCCTGATTCGGCCAGCAAAGGCCTGCCCCCGTTTTTCTTAAGATCGAGGCCTGATACACTACTGTAGCCGGGTACCAACTGACCCCCCCCATAAACCTTGTTTGTACTTTACATTAGTTTTCTTAACTTTTTTTTTTTTTTTTTTTTTTTTTTTTTGGGGGGGGGTGTTTTTCTTTGTTTTCTTGCAGGTTGCAACAAAATTTGCATTTACTTTGATGTTTTTTCATAAGTGGTTGTTTTGTCCTGTTTTGGTTGCAGTTATCTTCAACGCACCAGCGATCCCAGCCCTGGATGCCTTGTCGTGTACAGCGTGGACCTAAAATGATGCACTATCGATGCTTAGATCCACCAACAACTCCTCAGCACCAACCAGAACCCTCGCCCAGCGCTAACATCCCAAGTCCTGCCACGCCTGTCTATAACACAGGTACAAACCTTTACAAATCTACCTTGAACAGAAGTATACTACAGTAATAGTTGCTGAAATGTATTTAACGACCACCTGTATTTTTTTTTAATGACATTCGAC